>JAJHSJ010000877.1:0-52699 GCA_021015155.1 Magnolia officinalis | reverse complement strand
GGAAATCATTATTCTCACTGTTTCATGTGGTATGACAGCTTGATCTGTGGATATGCTTCAATTTTGGCCTCAACCCCTTAAATTATAATGAAAAACGGATGAACGGCGTGCATAGACTACATACATTCATGGTGGGCCCAACTGAGTTTACTCAGTACGATAAGAGCGGACTGAGTAACTCAGTAGGCAATCCGATTTCCCTGTAAATGGACAACAGAACAGCGTTAAAAGAGACGTATATGGAATGACATTAAATACGCCCTCTCTCGTAGTGTTTTTTTTTTTCTCGTCTCTCATTCATGGTGAGGTCCACCAAATAAACGGTTTGGATGATTGAAACATGATCCGAGAACCAACAGCTACAGTCCAGACGTAAAAACTGCAATTAGTTAGGATGTATCCATACAGTGCATTCGAGTGCACTGTAGTTGGGGCCGGCCATGCGAGGCTATCTACCGTACATGTGGCACTGACATGAAATCCTGACTGCCCAAGTAGTGGGATTAGATTATCGGACATGTAAACAAATGAAAGGTAGTAGAAGTACAAATTCAATATACTAATGTCTATTAATCAGCGGTCTAGATCGTCTAATCAATCTTGTTTTTGAGTACATGACCCATCTATCTTATGTCCAACCACATGGGCGGTTCGGGTTTGAGATCCACGCTACGCGTACGGTGGTGGTCTCACGGCTTTAACGGGGGACGCCGATTCCCTGTTCCCCCGGTCGACAGGAAGTTCATGTGTTCAGAAGCTATGTGGAGCCCAAAGATATTTCCATGATAAATCCACTCCGTCCATCAGTTTCTCAAGATCATATTAAAGTAGGAATCCATAAATCATGAAGATTCAAAATTCAGGTGGGCCACAAAACATGAAACAGTGATAATGAAAACATCCACCGTTGAAACCTTCCTGGAGCTGACCATGATTTTTATTTTCCATCCAGACCATTCATGGGGTTATTAATACTCAGATAAACTTTATTCATAAATATCATCCTGATGCAAAAATTCTATGGCCCCCATAAGGTTTCCAACAGTGGGCGTTCAATCTCCTTTGTTTACTGTGGCCCACATAAGTTTTGGATCTTCTAGTTTTTGTATTTCTATCCTAATATTATCTTGAGAAACGGATGGACGGAGTGGATTTATCATGAGAATCTCTACGAACCCTACGTGGCTTCCAATCACATGAACTTCCTGTGGCCAGGAGGCGTTGTGCACAGGCCCAACAAAAACCCATGGTTTTGCCTCTGTCCCGACTAAGAAGCCAATCCCGTGTCGCTCTGTTGAGCCGACATGCCGAGACAATCGGATGATCGGAACCGTCCAATTTCTGGATCCTATGCTATACAGGAAACCCACAAAAATACGCTGACTGGTTGATGAAAATTGAAAAAAATATATATCTCAATGGATCACATTCACCTCCAAAAATCAAAGGAAGGAACCATCAATACAGTATGATTATAGGAAAATACATTATTTATGAAAGTAAAAAAGAAAATCAACGGTTGAAATTATCGGACAATCTCATCATGTGGGTCCCACAGGGGATTCACTGGCGATCCTGAATCGCCACATAAGGAAAACGTACTCGGGAGGAACTGCTACACTTCTTTCCTTCTCTCCCGTAAGTCTATAAGAGACAGAGGCTTCTTTCCTTCTCGTGAGTCTATCTACTGGAGAGAGATGGAAGAAGAGAAGGGAAGAAGGGAAGCTCACCCTCTTCTGAGAGGAGGAAGAAGACAAGGAAGTTATAGTCATGGGTTCTCTTCGAGAGAGATGCAATCACTATCAGCCATTTGTGGGACCTTTATACCCTCTATCCCAATAGAAAAACGCCACGTAGGCAGCAGGGAGGACCCACCAAGCAAGACCATCGAAGCCTTCTACCTTGCCTCTGGATCTCAGCATCCCATCCCAGATGAGGTTTTTCTTTCTTTTTCTTTTTCTTTTAAAAGATTTATTTATTTACATTTTTAATTTTTAATTTTTGCTGTTTGGTCGGCTTTTTTTTAATGAATGGGTGGAAAACAGCATAATTCAGGTTTTTATTATTGATTTATGGGTTTTCTTCAATGACTGAAGTGGGGATTTTTTTAATTTTTAATTTTGCTATTTTTGGGTGTATGTGTTTTTAGAGTCAACTGGAAGATGTGTTTTTTAATGAAAAATGATCCAGTAGTCTCAGAGAGCACTAGAAATTACAGTGCTCCTCATTGATTCTGGATATTTAGAGGATCCAACCTATCAATCCGGACCGTCTATGGACTTCTTCAGAATACATGATGTTTGATGGGCTGCATTCTGAAAATCACACACATCAGATGATCGTATCCATCCATAAGTCGGCCTTTTCTTTCAACAGCCTTGAAATGATGGTTAGGATTCTCTGGTAAAAGTGATCTCTACAACAACCCCCGTAACAAAAAAAATAAAGGACCGTTCAGCCTTACCTGGCCTGGCCCTGATCGCGGTCTAATGGTCGGGGCTACCACTAAGAAGGGATCGTTTAAAGGGACGTGGATCCCTGACTGTGGGGCCCACCTTGATGCATGTGCCTTAAATCAATGCCGTCCATCCGTTTTTCCAGCTCATTTTAAGGCATAATCCCAAAAATGAAATAGATCCAAATTTCAGGTGGACCACACCACACGAAACAGTAATAATTGATGAAAATAACGTGCCCGTGGATGCCAGATTAGTCCATTGGACAGATCCGTGTGCCAGGACCCATGAGGGCTATGGAATTCAGAGGTGACTAAGGACCCGCCGGACCGACCAGACCTAACCCTAATCGGACGTGCCCTGTCACGAGCTCTGGCAGAGGCCGGGGCTCAATGGGTCACCATGGTATATGGGTTTTATCCTCCCCATTCATCTATTTTACCATATTATTTTCGTCCCAAAAATTAGCAGATCCAAGGCTCTAGTGGTCCACACACGTGAGGTTGAACACCCACCGTTAAAAAATTTATTGGGAGCTGCAGAAGTTTTGGATCAAGCTGATATTTTAGTTTTCCCTTCAGCCCAGAACAGGTTGGATATAATAAACATCCTAAAGAAAGTTTAAACGGTGGGCCTCATTATTACTACTCCTTCCTGTGGTGTGGTCCACTTAAGCTTTGGATTTATCTCATTTTTGGACTTATATATTAAAAATGATATGGTAAATTGAACGAATGGTGTAGGTAAAGACCATACATCATGGTGGGCCTTGCCAACTTTCCAACATTAGGTTTAGTATCATCTTAATATTAGGTTTATTTTTTATACATATTTACGAGCATTTAAATTTTAATTTCAATGTGAGAACGCAATATATTTACCACTGAACTATAAGTTAAACCTTCACCATAACTCCATACATGTTAAGGTCACCAATATAGAGAAAGGATAAGGATAGCTTAAAGGCATTGTGGATCATTTCTTATTCATTATTTGTTTCTATATTTCATTTAGTGGATGTTGGCTATATTTATTTATTTACTTATTACCATTAATTACCCATTGTTTGTTATATGTAAAAATGTGGACAGGTAGCAGAGCTAATGAAAAAGAGAGGTTTGTCAGAAGGTGTTTGGATGACAAGAATGGTACTGTGGATGTTGGGGACCAGATTGGGAACATTGATATTATGTGGGGGTGCTTCCTGCAGTTGGAAATTCCCGTTCCTTCACACCTTCTCAGATCTATGTGTGGAGAAGAGAGAGGAGATATTGAAGAGATGGTCTGCCCAAAGGAGTGGGCCCCGCTCTCTCCCACCCTTCTTGAGAGTTGTCTTTGTCATGCTCAAGATCTTCTGCTTTTTCACCTTCTTCTCTTTGGTAATCTCTCTCTCTCTCCTCTCTCTCTCTCTCTCTCATAAAAGATTAGATTTTCCCATTTGGATTATAGATCTAGGCCGTTCTTGGCCTGTTCTTTGGCCCAAAAATCAGGAAAGACTTCAAGTTGAAAATGGATGATTGGTCAGCTGCGGATGAACTGACTGGCCTGATCTTTGGACCATGGTAAGGTGGGCCACCTGATGAATGGCCCAGATCTAGCCCACATTGGCACGTTTGGGAAGACTGGGATTTGGGTGTCAACTCAACCAGCGAAAGCGTGATTGGATCCTAACCGCTTATCTGTTACCAACTTACCATCAAACAGACGGTTGGAAAGAATGCTGCTTTGTGTGTCCACCGTCCAAATGCCAGCCATGATCTAACCCGTCCATGAGATGCGCCCCTTTTCATTAGCCCTATAATCCATAACTCAGGTGGGCCACATCAAAAGGAACAATGGGGGACTTTGGGAGAGTGATCCCACCACAGAAACTTCTAGAAGTTACGTGGGGTCCACCTTATTTTGCATATTACATCCAACCCATTGATCAGGTGGGCCACACCAAAGTTCAGGCCATTTCAAAACTCAGATGGGTTAGACATGGTTGTACATTTCTACACGTGGTGTGTCCCACGTAATCTTTCCGGATGATGGTAGAGATGTACGGTGATATGAAGAGGCGCCATATGCACGGTTTGGATTTCACGCATGCTTCACGGATGGCCACTATCCAGCTCTAACGTACTGTAATTATCATCCAGCTGAACACCTCAGATCATTTCCTTCATGGGTTGCTAAGCACCCAATACCCGTACGCATGGCGTACGAGTAGGAGATCCAGACTCTTCATCTATTGTATTCTACAGTAGATAGGCCGTACGTCAGATCACAACATCCATATGATCCCAACCATTGAACTTTGTCCAACGAACTGCAACCGTGGGGTAGGCTTTTTCCTAACCGTTCATATATAGTTCTCAACAGTGCATCAGCATAAGAGGATCACCCCCTGCGATTACGGTTGCAACCTATCTACGGTACGGATCAACCGATGAAAGGTGTAGTAGATCTCATACACGTGCGTATTGCGTATATATACAACTGAATTCTACAAAGCGCTGCATCTATCTATCCATCTCTATCCGTTTTTTGGGGCAGCGCGCCCTCTTTTATTTAGGAGCGGATTAGGTTGTGGGACCACAGAGATGTTCATGACAAACCTACGCCGTCCACCTGTTTTAAAAGATCACAATACAGCTGAAATATAAAAATCAGGAAGATTCAAAACTCAGGTGGGCCATATCACAGAAGTTTTGTATAATAACTCTATGAACGGTATAGATGGCATATAAACATCATGGTCAGCTCCAAGAAGGTTTCAACGGTGTACGTTTCAACTTCCTGAGTCTTGGATCGGCATGATTTTTTAGGATCCTGTCCTATCGTGGTCTTTTAAAACAGATGGATGGAGTGGATTTGTCACGAATATATCTGTGGGCCCTACACAACCCCGGGCGTAGAGATATATCTGTGCCCGGCAATGCAATCCGCTCGCCTCTTGTTTTCTAAATCTAGGGCCCACGCCTTTAGGCTGACAGATAGGAATACCAGAATCAGTTTTACAACTCACGACTTAATGAACGGCGGCAAATGCGCGGTTCGGATATGATGTGAGGCCTCGTCCCACCGTTGGATGAGACGTGTGATCGATCTGGGACATTTATTAAGTAGTTCGCACTGGGAACATGGCGTGTACCAAAAATCAGAGTATCATAGTATACTTATCAAGTGATCACACATCTATGTTGAATTCGAACCGTTGGATCTTTTTCCAGCCGTTCATGTTCTCTTATGATCTGATCTCTAACACGTGTTCCATCCAAAGCAGAGAGCAGGCGCACACTCATGCAGCTCTGATGCACCCGCAATCCATCAAAACCCACAGTGCAAACGAATCCAGCCAAAATTGATCTCTACATTTTGGCCTAAGGACTGTGGGCCCACTGTGTACGTGTTATATCCAATCGTCCGTTCGGTTCGGTCGGACATGACCCAAAGATGAAGAAGATACAAAGCTCAAGTGGACCACACCACAGTGGTGATTGACCGTCCACTATTGAAACCTTTTACTTGGCTGATATACCTATTTCCCTTCATCAAGTTGTAATTTACCTTATGAATGGATTGGATGGCATATAAAACATAAGGGTGGCTGCAAGGAAAGTTTCAATGGTGGACATTTTATACCTACTGTTTCTTGTGGTGTGGTCCACTTTAGCTTTGGATCTTCCTATGTTTAGGCTCACCTCCTAAAATGAGCTAGTGAAATGGATGAACGGAGATGATATACACATACATCACAATGGGCCACGCAAAGGTTAGGGTGCGATCTTGGCTCAATGTTCGCGATAGACATCAACAGCTGCTAAGACGAATTTCTTTCTATAGTTTCGAGTCTAACTATCCACTAAACGAGTTTGTAGAGCTTGTTTAGATAATTATGGCATGTCTGGAACGAATTAGGTAGCAAGATTTCTGTACCCAACAATTAGGATTTAGATTACATAAATTTATGATGTGACGTATTCGCAATTAACGGGAACTATGATTTGGTCCTAAGCATCTTAAATTATTGATTTCAGGCTAAAAGAGTGACTAGGTTAATTTGGTTTATTAATTAAGATTTGATCCCTAGTTGTCTTAGCTTTAGGTAGGTCTTCATTAAGATATGGTTATCTTGATTAATTAGTGATAGGTCGACTAGATTGAGGCCTTAGGTGATTAGATCACAAGGTTAGACACAAAGTTTTGGTGATTGGGCATATTCATTAGCTTCCTACGGTTAATTAATTGAATTTGTGTGGTTCTTTACGTAACACATGCGTATAGGCTAAGATCGAGTATTAAAGATCAGTAATAGATAAGATAAGCTAATTGTAGTGAAAAAATTTCGAAAATTTTTTAAATCTAAAACAACAAAAATTCGGGACATTATTAAAGTATGCCATGGCATAATGGACAACAGTCAAGTTTTTTGTAGTTGTAACTTGAATTGTATGCCTCAACTCATCAAGATTAAGTTATCAATACAATTTCTATATTTGTAGTTTTCAATAATTAATTCTTTCTTAGTGTAACTTGTTGATTATTTAAATTTATTTTATTATATTTGTATATAATATAATATAACTCAACATATAGATGGCTTACTAGTCAAACTATGATGAAATAGGTAAATAAACCCAATCCAATCCCTTGTAGTGATTATACATAGTTTTTTTTAGAATTTTTTTTACCTTTCTTTTATTTTTCAAATTTATAAATAAATAAATAAAAACCAACCATATGCTTGAGCGATCACTTATGCAATCAGCTAATGGCATAGGCAATTAGCTCAAGCTGATGGCTTATACGATTTTATGTGATTTTACAACATTAGGTCTTCTCGAACTAGTGTTGTCTGTTGTTCGTTAGAATTGGGATGAAGATGATTGATTATCTTTGCAAGAACTATATATTTAGTATTATAACTGTATGACCTCTATTGCAACTATGATACCGCTGCTGAAATTTGGAAGGCTTTAAAAAAGAACAACAAGACTGAAGAGGCTTACTTTAAATTCCAAATGGTTAACGATAAATCATTGGTACAACACGTGAATGAGTTTAATTTTATAACCATGAAATCAAGTCTGAAGGAATCAAGTTAGATGAACAACTTTTAAGTAGCTACCATTATTGATAAACCACCACCCACTTAAAAAGACTTCAAAAACTCTCTTCAGCATAAAACGAAGAGTTAACAATGAAGCAACTGATTGTTTGTCTTCGAATGAGAAAGAAGCGCGATTCTAGGATAATTTAGAAGATAAAAAAGCTGACGTATCTAAGGTCTTAATGGTTAATGAAAAAAATAACCAAAACCAACAAAAAAGGAAAGCCCCAATCCAATAACCTGAAACCAAACTAGAATAAGTTAAAAAAGAAACCGAAACAAAAGGCTAAGAACCAGAAAAATGGTGACCAAGATAAATCATCTAGCCGCTATATGTGTGGAAAATTGAGTCACTTTGCAAGAGAGTGCTATAAAAGGAAAAAGAAGCCAACTCCCTACACCTCAAGCAAATTTGACCAAGGAACCTGATATTGTGGTTATGCTCATCGAAGGCAACATGGTTCGCATTGAACTGAGTGACGGGTAGTGGATAAACACAAGTGCTATTACATGTGTTACAATTCCACCTAGTTTAAAAGTTATGAGAAGGTTCCTTTGGATTTAAAAAAAAAAAAAGTTCAAATGGAGAATGTTGTTACAGCAAATATTATTGGATAAGGAAATGTTGAACTTGTGTTCACCATTAAAAAGACCATTAAACTGGTTAATGCTCTTCATGTGCCAGATATGCAAAAGAACCTTGTTTGGGTTATCTTTTGAACAAGGTGGGTCTGAGGTAGGTTATTGAGTCAGATCAAATCATAATAACTACGTATGATTCCTTTATTGGTAAATGTTATGTTGATCAGGGTCACGGTATGTTTAAATTAAATGTTGAATCGAATAAAGTTTATTCATGGCATGGTAGACTAGGTCATGTGAATGTTAAGCCTGTTATAAATATGTATGTTAGAGTAATACTTCATTTAGAAATATTGAATTTGAAAAATGTGAATCCTGTTCTCATATAAAGGTAACTAGGAAATCCTTTTCTGCTGTAAAAAAGAAAGTCAGGGTTGTTAGGATTGATTCACTCTGATATATGTGATCTTAAAGAAAATCTTACTAGAATAAGTAAAAAATATTGTATTACATTTATAAATGATCCTTTTAGATGCACATTTATTACTTTTATGGATGATCATTCCAGATACACTGTTTTATTATGGCATGGTAGACTATGTCATGTGAATGGTAAGTCTATTAGAAATGTGTATGCTGGTGGCGTAATACCTCATTTAGAAAATAATGAATTTTTATTTTTATTTTTAAAATGTGAATCCTAATCTTAGATCAAGGTAACTAGGAAATTTTTTCCTAGTGTAAAATGAAATTCAGGGTTGTTCAGATTGATTCACTTTGATATATGTGATTTTTTAAAAAAAAAATCTTACGAAGAGGTAAGAAATATTTTGTTACCTTTATAAATGATCATTACATTTACACATTACATATCTATCAAAATCCAAGGATGAAGCATTTTTCAAATTTATAGTTCTAAAAAATGAAATAAAAAAATCAATTAAACAGAAAAATCAAAATCCTTAGGAGTGGAGGTGGTGAATATACTTCAAAAAATTTTGATCATTTTTGCGAGTCTAATGGCATAATTCATAAGGTTATTGCTCCCTATTCTCCGCAACTGAATGGGTAGGTGAGCGTAAAAATGGGACTCATTAATATGGTGAATGCTATATTGTGGAGTTCTGATCTTCCTTTAAGTCTTTGCGAAAAAGCCTTGTATTCAGTTTGTTATATATCCTAATCTTATATGAGTTATGGAAAGATAGAAAACCAAATCTAAATTATTTTAGAGTTTGAGGTTGTCTTGTGTATGTTAGGTTTACTCATCCCAAAAGACATAAATTAGAATCCAGAACTTATACGTGTATACTTGTTGGATGTGCTTCTCATAATAAAACTTATAGATTTCTAAATATTAGTGAAAATATTATCATCGAATTTAGAAATATAAAATTTTATGAGAATGTCTTTCTTTATAAACTTAAGAACAATGGGGGTCAATCTAGTGGGGGCTCCTCTATAAACATAAATGAACCTTTATGCTCTCACCTTAAAAACTTAAATGATCCTGAGTCTGAATCTGAGCTTAGGCGAAATAAATAGTTAAGGATTACCAAGGACTTAGTCTTAATCTTCAAGTTTTTTAGCTCAACTAGAAAATGATCATGTTACCTTTTAGAAGAAAGCGGTTATATATGAAATAGATTCTATTAAAACTAACAACACTTGAAAATTAGTTGACCTACCTCCTGGAGAAAAAAAACTAAGGCTAGAAATGGATATTCAAAAGAAACAAAGGGTTGATGGTTCAAATGAAAAATATAAGGCTAAATTAGTAACCAAAGGGTTCAAGCAAAAGGAATGTGTCGACCACTTTGATACATATTTACCTATTTAAAAAATGACACCCATTCAATTTTAATGCCTTTGCATCTGTGAATAATTGTTTAATTCATGAGGGGATGTTAAAACTGCATTCCTAAATGGTGAATTGGAGGAAGAAATATATATGGAGCAACCTAAAGAGTTTGTTAAATCATGACAAAAATATAAAGTGTGTAAACTTTCAAGTCCTTATATAGACTTAAGCAAGCTTCTAGACAGTGGCACAAAAAATTCGACAATGTGATGATGTCTAATGAGCTTATGTTCAATGAAGATGAAAAATGTCTTCATTCTAAGATGTCTAATGAATTAAAAGTTATGGTGTGTGTATATATATATATATATATATATATATATGATTTTTTTAATATTTGATATAAATATTGATATAATTAATGAAATTAAATATTTTGTCTTCTCACTTTGACATAAAAGACATTGGAAAAGTAATTATTATTTTAAGGATTAAAATAATTAGGGATGAAAATGGTATAACCCTAACTTAATCCCATTATGTATAGAAGATTCTAAGAAAATATAACCACTTCGATTATAAACTTGTATGTACCCATTTTAACCTTAGCATTAAACTAGAACATAATATTGGTAAAGAAATATTTCAGAATATGCTAGTATAATTGGTGGCCTATCTTATATTATGAATTGCACTGGGCTTGTTATTGCGAGTAAATATTCTAGTAACATGAATGAAATTCTATATATGGGGTCTTAAGATATCTTTAAAAGACTTGGGGTTTAGTATTTATTACAAAATAAAAAACAGTTATAGTAAAAGGATATTGTGACGCTAATTAGAATTGAAGATCTAATGACTGCAAATCTACTAGTGGTATTATCTTCAACATGGCAGTCGAGTTGTTTCATGAAGATATAAAAACCAACCAAACTTGTATAACTCATTACACGATGAAATCTGATCTAATTACTTCAGCAGCAACTGGCAAAGAGACTAAATGGATATCCTAGTTGTTATGGTAAAACCTTATAATAGATTTTATAATGGAAAATCTAAATAAATTCATCTGAAACATGATTGTGTGAGACAACTTTTTTTTTTTTAAATGCTTTAATAACTCTAAACTTTATTAGATGCAACCAGCTGAATTATAAGAAACTATGTAAAATCGTGCCAAAAACTCTAAATTCTCATGGCCTGGCACACATGGGTGTTGAACTGTCCTGATTTTCCAGGAATCCATTCATCCGGTTGTGGCACATCAAATGAGTGGATTGTATGGCATATACACCCACAGTGGACCCCACACAATTTGGATGATTTAATGGTGGGACTTCCCATCTCAAGTGTCCCCATGGCGTAGTCTACCCAGTTTTGAGTCAGCCTACTTTTTGGGCCCTGCCCAAACAAAAGGCTGCACACCTAACGTCAGCCTCCCCATCTCTATGCATGGTCAACCAAGCGTTTCTGTTTTTCTTTTTTTTTTTTCTTTTTTTTTCCTGTGGAGAGATGCTTCACTGCTCTTGTAGCACTATTAGTTGTAGTGCAACTAGTTGAGGAGCTTATACAGTCCAAACAATTGATCTGGACTGTTCATTAGGTCCAACTCACATTTTGTATGCTACCATGCAAACATCACAAATATTGACCATTCTTTATTGTGGACCATCAAGACCATTTACACAAAATTAGGTACAATCAGCAACTTGATCCATCTACATGGTTTGCTTATGATTCTAAATAATCACTTTTGTTATGCAACTGTGACTGTTCATCAATGGGCAGCTGTTGAAAAGAAGGTCAAAGCAATGACTGATTGGATCATCCTATTGGTTCTATTTTTTGGCATGGTAGTGTGTGAAGTGTGTTCTGGACTTAATGGACAGTTCAGATCGATCCATTGGACTATCCAAGTAAACCAATGCAACTTAGGAGCACTGTAACTTGTGGTGCTCTGAGAGCACTGGAGCATTCCTCTCTAATGTTTACGAGAAAACCCAAAATCATGGAGAGTAAAACCATGTGTAGTTTGAAATTTGAATGTACCCCACCAGGGTCATTGTCATGAGTCATGGATGAATACAACAAGACTGTTTCTTCTCAGTTACAAGCCTTTGCCCACTCATTTCTGGGTGCATGTGCTTTCTTTCAATGCTGCTTAATATGGTTTTTTTCTTCTTCTTCTTCTTTTTTTAAAACACTGTTTTTTCCAAGACCTTGAATGGAAGATAGCAAATTAAAGCGTACTAGGAGTAATGCACATACAATGCACAGGGGAGAAAAGACCAAGGGAGAGATCGGGGAGAGATGCCATGGTGACCAAATGCAAAGAGAGATGTGTGGACGACACGCATTGGCTATTTGCAGGTGAAATATAAGCTGTTGTTTGGATCCTTACTCATGCCTCAGTGCTATCTCTCACAAGAGTTTCAACACAAGGTCATGGGTTCGGGTACCCATTGCGGTGAAAATCCACTGTGGTGTAAGTGCATGGGTGTGTGGGGTGTGTGATCGCGTGTTTATATATATATATATAATATATATATATATATATATATATATATATATATATATATATATAATATATAATATATAAATGTTTGAATGTCCTTTGTGAAAAATTTTGTGTTAGTATACTACCCACATTTTCAAGTTCCTAAAATACCTTTGATTTATTTTACTACCCACATTTTCAAGTTCCTAAAATACCCTTGATTTATTTTAAATCTCTTGCAAGGTTCAAGTGCTCTAGTTAAACAAGTGCGAGGGTAAAACTGTCCCCAGCTGCTCAAGTTATATACAGTATAGATGTTGTAAAGTACCCCAAAGAAGAGGGGAAGTTAGATTCTTTTCACCTTTTCACCAAAAAAAACAAAAAAAAATGTTCTGTTTGGGTACCCACTTGAAACAGAAATGGAAGTTGAAATTCTATTTGGCAAGCAGAAAAGCATAATAACAATAGATAGGATGTTCGGGTTTGGTTCTCCAGGCTAACCAAACACGATTTCGGGTTACTTTGTTGCAAGCTCATGGAAACTAGAAAATAAAAAGAGAGAAAAATCCAGATGGAGTAGCACTGACTGAACTGATTTTCCACTTGGGTTTCTTCCACTATTTGGGTCTCATCTGCGGCAGTTTTTTACGACATTAAAGAACTGGTATTTTTCTGAAGGTCTATAGTGGATTTGGTTCACTTGAATGGTGGCATCATAGAAACATGCACAAACTCAAATAAGTAGATAGTTCGCTGACTCTAGTGTATGAGTTTGCTAGCAAGACACTCTGCCCCCACGGTGTGACGATCCAGACCATTCGGTGGAAGTACCCAATATAGATTGTTCAGAAAAGCAGTTTCTAATTCACATCCATGAAAACAGTCTCTCTCCATTCAATGAGATTCTTCCATGTTGACCAAATACATAGGAAATTCCACACGAACAGTCTGGATCATCACATGGCAAGGCAGGAGTGAGCCCCTAGGAGCGCACCACGCCACCAAACCTGTCTTCTTCTTCTTTTTCTTCTTCTTCTTCCTTTTTTGAGTTGATAATAATAACATCCCACCATTTGCACCCACCCACTTGATAGATATGCCATTTTCACTACATTTGGTGATACAATAGTACAAGGTTTATTACTGTTAATGTTGTGTTTTCAAAAGTTGAAAAAAGGGCCAATACCTGTAAGAGATAGTAGACTGCAAATATCAATTCCCTTTCCAGAAATACTTAGCTGTAAATAGTATTCAAGTGGCAGTTTGATCCATATCTTTAAGGGAATAGCACTGATTTCAACTTGGTTTTCATCCTTTCTTTTCATGCAGACTAACGAAAATTCCAAAAACCCAACATGGAATGCAATTGGATACAGCACAGACACTGATGAAAAACCATCCAAAACCCAAAGAAAGAGGCCTCTACAGAAGGGAATCATAGACACTGCAAATCAAAACGAATCATCCCTACTCACCTCGCTTGCCCAGAAAGGCCTGAAAGTCACAAAAGATCCTTCCTGCAGCGTCTACAAGCTCGAATGTGATGTAGTTGTGGTTGGCTCTGGTTCTGGTGGGGGAGTCGCAGCTGCAGTTCTTGCAAGCTCTGGCCATAAAGTTGTCATTCTAGAGAAAGGGAACTACTTCACACCTGAAGATTACTCTCTTCTAGAGGCACCTTCCATGGACCAAATGTATGAATCAGGCGGAATTCTATCTACCCTTGATGGGAAGGTGATGCTATTAGCTGGGTCGACAGTAGGTGGCGGCTCAGCTGTGAACTGGTCAGCCTGCATAAAGACACCACAGCCCATCCTTAAGGAATGGGCAGAAGGTAACAAACTCCCACTTTTTGGGAGTCCAGACTATCTTTCAGCTATGGACACCATCTGCAAGAGGATGGGAGTTGTGGCGAATTGTACAGAGGAAGGATTTCAGAATCAAGTTCTTCGAAAGGGGTGTGAGAGTCTTGGTCTGGAAGTAGAATACGTGCCACGGAATTCTTCAGAGCATCACTACTGTGGCTCTTGCTGTTATGGTTGTAAAACAGGAGAGAAACAAGGGACGGATGCTACTTGGCTGGTTGATGCTGTAGATCATGGTGCAGTGATCTTGACAGGATGCAAAGCTGAGAGATTTATATTAGAAAATAACAAGCACAGCAAGAAGAAAGAGAAAGAAATGCTTGGGAGTTGTTGCAAGAAGCTTGAATAAGAACATCACAAAGAGACTACAGATTCTATCAAAAATAACTATTTCTGCATGTGGGTCTCTCTTAACACCTCCTCTTATGATCTCTAGTGGGTTGAAGAACCCAAACATTGGCAAGAATCTTCATCTCCACCCCGTTTTGATGGTATGGGGATACTTTCCAGACTCAATATCAGATCTCAGGGGCAAAATATTCGAGGGAGGGATAATTACATCATTACATAAAGTGGTTGCTGATGATTCGAGAGTTCGGGCTGTTATAGAAGCACCAGCACTTGGGCCTGCATCATTTTCTACACTGTTCCCTTGGGTGTCTGGACTACAGATGAAGGAGAGTATGATGAAGTATGGGCGGACCGTGCATCTGTTTCCCCTTATCAGGGACCGTGGGTCTGGAGAGGTGAAGGAAGAGGGGAGGATAAAATACAGACTTGATAGATTGGATAAGGAGAATATAAGGGAAGGATTGCGGAGGGCATTAAGGATTTTGGTCGCTGCTGGAGCTGTTGAGGTGGGTACGCATCGTTTTGATGGGCAAAGAATCAGATGTAAAGGGATGAGGGAAGAGGATTTTGAGTTGTTCTTGGATGGGGTTACTGTAGGAGGTGGGGTAAGGTCAAGGGAAGAGCATTCTAACCTCTACTGTTCTGCTCATCAGATGGGGAGTTGCAGGATGGGTAGCATTGAGGAAGGAGGGGTAGACGAGAATGGTGAGAGTTGGGAAGCAGAAGGGCTGTTTGTATGTGACGGGAGTGTTTTGCCAAGTGCACTTGGGGTCAATCCCATGATCACTATCCAATCAATTGCCTACTGCCTCTCAAAAAGGATGGCAGAGTCATTGAGGAGCTGATTAAAGAGACTGTGTGAATTATCAAAGGGTTTGCCCTTTTTTTTATTAGTAATTTAGTATTATGTCTAAGTGGACAGTATCAAGATTTATGTAATAATGGGTCAGGAGAGTTGGTTATTCAAGTATTTCACAGGTTCTTCTTAGTTTTCATTATAGAGAAGTGTGGAAATTCAACTTCTGCCTCATGCATTGTTTCTGTAATTTCAGAGTTCCCAGGGGACTGTTTGTTAATAATGAATTTTATTTTTTTTACTTAATGCTAAATTTGGAAAGCTCGGTTTAAATAATATACAACCCAACTTTTAACATGTGGTGCTTCTCTAAGCTGATCATGATTTATGTGTTAGATCCACACCATCCATCAACTTTTCTATATCATTCTAGAGCATGATCCCAAAAAATAGGCATATCCAATGCTAAGTCCACCACACCACATAATGTAGTGGGAATAGAACATTAAAACCTTCCTAAGTTCCACCATGAAGCTTAGTTGCCATTAACTTCTTCATAAGGTCATACAGACCTGTATGAAAGGAAAACACAAAAATCAGCTTGATCGAACCTTCTGTGGCCACAAGAAGTTTTCAAGGGTAGGCACCCAATTCCCACTGTTTTTTTTAGTGTTGCCCACTTAAGCCTTAGATCTAACTTGGTTTTTTCTTTCCTTTTTTATATTATTTTCTAAAATGATATGAAAAAATGGATGGACGGTGTGGATAAAACATATACATCAGGGTAAGCCCCACAAATCCTTTTGACAGGATTGTCCATCTCTAAGCTAAATTCGTGAAAGCAGACATTGGATTGTCCGTCTCTAGCTTGATTGGTGAAAGCGGACATTCCCGTCGAAGGGCTCTGTGGGTCGGTCTTTAATATAAAATAAATAAATAAATAAAATAAAAAATAAAAAATAAAAAAGATAGGTTCTCCTAGTTTTTAGATGTAGTGCATAAGACAAGATTTATAGTGAACGACCATGCACAAAAGGAAGGTATTGATTTCAATGAAGGAAGGTATTGATTTCAATGAAATCTTCGGTGGAATCTATAAAGTTTTGAATGGTGAAGATTCAATCACAATTGTTTCCTATGGTGTGGTCCACCTAAAATTTGTGTCAACTTCATTTTTGGGATAACGCCCTAAAGTGAACTTTCAAAATGGTTGTATGGTGCGAATTTAAGGTACACACATCACCCTGAGCCCCACAGGCAGGGTCCCACCCGCGTCGATGGATACAGGGTCCCACCTAATCCACTCCCGGATTTGGGGGGACGGGAATTTTCTGTGAAATCCTTCCTTAAAGAACTTGCAGTGGATGATAGGTGGGGCCCACTGTGATGTTTGTACGAAATCCACCCCGTTCATACATTTTGAGAGCTCATTTTAGACCATGATACAAAAAATGAAGTGGATTCAAAGCCCAAGTGAGCCACACGAGAGAAAATAGTAGAGATTCACTGACCGTTGTTGAAACATTAGAGTTGCAACAAATGTTTTGTATCAGCCAGTATTTTGTCTTTTCACTTCATCCCAATGTTCCTGACCTTATAAACAGTTTGGATGATATATAAACATCAGGGTGGAGTCAAGGAAGGTTTCAACAGTAGGCATTTCTTTATCCAAATTTCCCCCTCATGTGGCCCACTTGAATTTTGGATCCGCCTCATTTTTGGTCATGTGTCCTAAAATGAGCTCGCAAAACAGATGGATGGATGAATTTCTCACTAACATCACTGTGAGCCCAACCTAGCATCCAAACTTCTTGCAAAACCCTTTCTCAAGAACCGACCTTCCTTTTGTGCCACACCCTAACCCACACCCTAACTCACCCAAGACGATGCAACCCTTACCATGGGACCCACTTTGATGTATATATTCTATATCCACTTTGTCCATCCGTTTTTCCGAATCATTTTAGGGCATTATGCAAAAAATGAAGCAAATCCAATTATTAAGCGGACCATACCATGGGAAACGGTGGTGATTGACTATTAATGGGCCATGAAAGTTCTCGGCCACATGAGATTTGGATCATCCTTATTTTTGGAATCATTCCTTAAAATGATTTGGAAAAATAAATAGACCGCATGTATAAAACACATACATTAAAAAATTCTTGTGGGCAAAAAAAAAGCTTTGGATTAAGATGATATTTATGTGGTCTCTTGATCCGGATCTTTTTTACACTATCAACATGTTAGATGGCAAATAAACATTCCAGTGGAATCTATGAAGTTTTTAATGGTAGGGATTCAATTACGATTATTTCATATGAGAAAATGTGTCAAATTAACACATTTCAGATGTTAGTTAACAAACTGGTTGTTCTAGATTCACTATTAGTTTTCCGACTTCAGATTAAAACTTTAGATTCAGATTTCAGATTCAAACGTCAGATTTAACAAACAGGCCCTGAGTTTCAGTAGTCAAAGGCTCTGACTGAATATCTAGTCTCGCATTAGGGTCACATACCTCATAATTTTCACTGACTATAAAGCGTGGCAGTCTTAGTTAGAAGAAAAGTCTTTCTAATGACAGTTAAAAACACAAATCAAAAGAATTAGAAGAGAACAGATATATAACAAACAAGTGGATTTTTCCTGGCTTCATTTTTCACATGTTCAAGCATTGACGCCTAAAATATGAAAACATACAGCAAATCCTCAGAAAAATTCTCAAAGAGTGACAGGAAGAAAAACAGTACCAAATAAATGGCCCCAGCTCAATGCACTCATTTTCTTGAAAATTTAAAATCATTGCTTACACAATAGAAAAGCCTTATTTAGTAACCTCTGCCTCAATCACACCTCCAATGGAAATCTTCCTGAGATGGATTTCCGAACTCATGAAAAGACATGAAGTAGACCATGGATCAGAGTTCTCAAGTAAAAGGAAAATAAGAGTGGCATAGACCTAACTTGCCAGCGCCTTTACAGCTTTCTTGGCTGCATCATCTAGATCCTCTGCTGCGATTAATGCCATCCCGCTTTCCTGCATATTCATACCACAAATGTAAGCACTCACATATACATGGTTGTGCGTGCACATATAAATTCTCTGATCATCAAATGATGAGGCACTCATTTTAAAAACAAAAAATAGAATTGAGCTGTGAAGCTCGACATAAGACTGGTTTACAGTTACCTTGAGAATTCTCTTCCCTTCGTCAACATTGGTGCCTTCCAGACGAACCACCACAGGCACTTTCAGTTGCACCTTGCAAACAGACCAGAAAATTCTCAGTCTTTTCATTCAACATGGTTCAAGGATAAAATGGCAACTGATCAGTGTTATGCTTCAAATTTCCAGCAAAACAAAAAGGATAAAATATACTATTGTTTGATATTCAACAGTCACAAGAGCTTTCCACTTCTTTCCTTTTTTTTTTAAAAAACTTTTCCATTGCGTTACCGAATATCATGCACGATAACATAAAGAAATTGAAGTAACAGTCAAAGCAACTAATGGAAAAGAATATGTCAAGTGTGATAGAAGTTACATGTTTGGCAGCGTTGACAATGCCACTGGCGATTACATCACATTTCATGATCCCTCCAAAAATGTTGACCAAGATTGCTTCACCTTCTCATCTGATGTTAATATTTTAAATGCTTCCACCACCTGCACAACATAGATGCAGATTAACCCCAGTATATTTGTCTATAAGCGGGTATTGATGCATCATAAATGAATTGTAATGGTGATGACAATTGCTTAATTCCCCAATAAGGTGAAAATGCTCTTCAAAAGAATCGATTATAGATGGAGTCGGTTTTCCTTTGGTGAAAGAGGATCATGCATATGCTGAGAGGAAACATAAGCAAATAAACATATAGGCAACTTTAGGCCAAAAAATGAGCAGATATTGAGTGTTGCGAAGATGAGGATGTTATATGGATGTGCGGAAAGGCTGGGAATGATAGAACTGCAAACAAGGTCATCCAAAGCAGCCTAGTAGTAGTCCTAATAAGAGCTAAAATGATAGAGAGTAGATTGAGATGGTCCACTCATCTGCAAAAAAAAAAAAAAAAAAAAAAAAAAAGACCGAAGATGGTTCAAATAAGAAGAGGAATTTGAATTGAGGCTGAAGGGTCTAAAAAGAGGACAACGAAGACCTAAAACAACTAGGATCCAGGCAGTGAGAAGGTATATAGAGGCTTTTGACTCAGCAAGTGATGGGACCTTAGGAATAATTGGCAAAAGTGGATCCATAAAGCCAAGCCTGATGGTGGTGAAGGTGGTGATAACAATGCCAGCTGAAGTATGTCCCAAATGTCATCACATGAGAAATGACTATTACTTATGCACACTTTATAGCAGGCCTTATAAGCTGTCACCACCATGCATGTAAAAAATATGTAATGTGAGTGGAACCAGATAATCTGGTAGGCCACTACATGGGAGGGCTACGGGTGAATTATTAGAGCGTTTGAACATCTCTGACCATCCAATTGTCACGAGTTTTGCAGCTGAATGGAGACTGCTGCTCATTATTTGAGCTAACCATCTCCCTTTTAGGCAACTAATCAGATGACTATGAGTCTGATCGCATTACATTCTGAGGTCCAGCCATCCATGATCCATGTGGTAGCCACCAAGCTGATAGTCTCAGTTGCCATACACAAGTGCTCTCATTTTTCAGGCCACTAAAAGGATGACCATGACAGGCAATCAACTTGCTTTCTGAGCTCTGGCCATCCACAATCCATGTGGTAGCCCATCAAATTGACAATCTTCATTAACATACATAAATGCCAGGAATACAATAGATGTATTATGGTGTGCACCAGGAACTCCATGAAGCATGTACATCATACAATCAATCCTCATCACCATGTTTTGCTTCAACAGGAGAGGTGTCTACTCGGTTGAACAAGGAGGGTTTAAAGAAATCCTTATTCAGCAGACATGTATGGAACACCAAATAACCTTTAATTTGCAACAAATACCTGGCTTTCTGAGGCGTTCCCACCAACATCTAGAAAATTGGCAGGTGTACCTCCATGCAGCTTAATTATATCCATCGTAGCCATCGCCAATCCAGCACCATTCACCATGCACCCAATTTCTCCATCTAAGCCAATATAGTTCAAATCTGCTTTAGCGGCAGCAACCTGCAAAAGTAAAGGAACGTGAGAAGAAATCACTTAATCAATATGTAAGGACTATCTCGTTTTAATTTCTTCACCCCATGTATGTATGAACAAGAAAATCCAAATCGAGAAGATGCATGTATAAGAAAGGGGTTTTCTAACATCCACCATGCAGGTGAACTACATTAATGTTCATGAGACAACATGCTCATTCATCTGGACCATCCAATACCAGTTTGACTCTTGGATAAGGCTTGCGATTCATGCAATTTAGATGCCCCTTAACTATCCGATCAGTGGTCTTTTGTGGATCCTTATTGAACATCCAAGAGTTGGGTGAATGATAAACATGATAATCCAGCAACTGCCACATTTAGGCTACGATCCATCAAGAGGCGACCTATGAATTGGACAATCAGAGCTTGAAATACATTAATCCTTTTGAGGAATAATGGGATGATCAGTTACACCACCACAGTGTATGGTGTGTGCCCCATCTTGGACCCCAAACGAAGTGCATGAGCTTAAGCAAATCAACCAATGTTTTAATCAGGATGGTTGAACCAATTTACAATCCAAAAATGGGAGCAGAATAGTGATCCTACTTGTGATGCAAGACATGAAATTCGAGTATGATGTGCAAGATTTTCAGGCTTTAGATCACACTAGTTCAGAAACAATTACACAAAATTTCACATCCCACACAAAAGTTCAAACACCCAATCAAGGGAAATCTTATGCGGATCCAAGCCTACACATGCTATGGCCGGATCAATCAAAATTATAGACCAAACAAGAATTAAAGGAGGGTAAATTCATCCACACATGCACAGAAATAATTCCCCCAATCCAAGGGATTCAGAAATTTCAATTCAGGAAATCCTAAGGTTGAAGAAATGGCACAAAATTGGGAATTCGAGTAATTTATGATTAGGTTTAGGGATTTTAGGTGAAAGAGGAGTGAAAGAGATGAGAGAGACAAACCAGAGAAGTGTTGCACGTGTGGACAGCAACAATGGCCCAGATGCACGTGCGTGTGATCACGACCGCACGTGTGTGGGCCCACTATTCAGAAAAAGGGACACCTTGGCCCTGGTCGGCCAGGGATGGACTCTAAAACCCCCAAATCTCAGCTTGATCCGATGCACGGTTTGTGCATGGTGCTCCGTCGAAGTTTCGGCCCTCCTGCAGGGCCAGATTCTGGAAATCTGTTGTAGATGGGGAAACGCTTGCAAATATTGATGGATTTGCAAATGGAATGCTTGTAGGAGAAGAGAAATATGGATGTAAGAAGGTGAGGGCAAATCGGGATAGGTGTGGCTTCGCACCACGGTAGTCAGCCCTTCGAGGAAGGGAGGGTTTCACACCCAATTGAATCCTCCACAACTCAAAATTTTAGATGAGCAGAAAACCGCAGCAATTTTATTAATCTTCATTAAGAAAAAAGAGTACAAGGGGTGCCTATTTATAATAACACCCTATACCCCAAAACTCGCGCCATGTGCGCAACCTATTACATTTTTTTTTTTGAAAGATAACTTGCATTAAAAGAGGAAAAAGAAACAAAGGGGAAATGGGATCTGCTGAGGAGGCAGAAACCATTAAACCAAAAAGGAAAGAAAATCTACATTAATCCCATCCATATGGGAAACCCACTCCACTATCAAGCTCTTAACCAGGGAAAACACAAAGTGGGCAGGGCGAGCTTTGTTATGACTTCTCGCTCTCTCTTCGAGCTGCTTGAAACACCTATTATTCCTCTCAACCCAGACAGCCCACCAAGTAGCCATAATAGCCATACGCCAAACCCAGGTTGGTTGTTTTCCTATTGCTACTCCATGCCATGCCTTGAGGAGAATGTCCACGTCTTTAGGAAAGCACCAGGATATCTTGAAGCATAGGAGAATGTCTGCCCAGATGGAGTTGATGTACGGACAATGGATGAGGAGATGATTCACTATTGCTTCTGCAACAAAACAACACACGCAGACATTGGGGAGGATCATTCCCCTTTTCCGGAGATTATCTACTGTGAGGATCCTATTGTTTCCATCCAGCCACCCAAACACTTGGATCTTAAGATACGAAGTAATCTAAACCATCCATGATATTACTTGGACACGAAGTAATAAAAAAATAACAACTAATCAAAGCAATCTAAACCGTCCATGATATTCCTAATAACAATAATAAACAAAACCCAAAGTACTAGGTCACCTAGGGTAGTGGGCTACGATCATGAGATCCAATGATAGGATCCACATGATGATCGGGTCCACCTCAAGGAACCAAAACACAGTCCTCTAACTAAGAGGCCCTCCATGGATGTCGTCATCGATTCAGATAGAAGGTGGGGTCATCCTCCTTGCGTACGTGCGTAAGGGGGGCGTGCGTGTGCGCGAGATATCCCCATCAACTCTCCCTGGCTGCAAAGATTTCGCCACTGGCGAAACAAAAATCCTGAACCGCCCCAAGATGTCAGGATCAAATCTCTGAAGCTCCTCAGTGAGTCACATACTGTCTGAAGCTAGGCGTGACTTCCACTTGACCAGGAACTTTTAAAATCCACCGTCTGATGTCGATATTATCTGATGGTCCAGAATATCTTATATCTCCTCTCTGGGTGTGGAATGGTAGGTATGGGAGGTAGAGGCTAGGAAGATGGGTAGGGAGGGAGCCATGGATCAAAGGAAAGGTCTGAGGAATCAGGATGGTTAGGTGATAGGCTGAACAATGTATCAGTGGTCCCCTGAAATACAACTAGATCTTCCACATTGAATGCGGAACTAATTCCCATGGAAGGTGGAAGATCTACTACATACGCATTGAGACCGTTTCGTTTTATAATTTTGAATTATTCAGCGCTATGCACGTGTAATTTACGAACGGCTCCCTGAGGGTACCGCTCTGGCATGATGCGAACCATCACAGAGTCTCTTACATTGAATTCCTTGAAACGTTTATGTTGGTCTGCAGAAAGTGTGTAATATTCATTACTAATCATGATCTTTTGCCTAATTTCTTGATGCCATGAATGAATGAGATGCGCAAAAGACTGCAGATCTGACGGCCTATGAGACAGTGACATAGGGACAAGATCAATAGGTTTCCTAGGTTATAACCAGTAATGACTTCATAAGGACCTAACTCTGTGGACCTATCGACAGAACTATTAAATGCAAACTCGGCTATAGGTAGTACGGTGTCTCACGTCCTAGTGTTGTATATCCCTCATAAGGGGAAACTCATCCGGTAGATCATCAGGAAAGGTATCACGAAACTCATCCACTACCGGAATGGCCTCAGTGGATAACTCTACACTAGCCTTTGGTGCACTCTCTCTAGCCACAAGGTCGTACATGTCATACCACTAAAAAAGGTGGTCCATGTCTGTCAACCAATATTGAAAAGCTTTAGGGTCAAAGTGGCCATCAAACGTGGGGGCATCTACTCTAACTCCTTTGAGAAGTTGCGCATCGGGGTCATAGTGGTCTTGATGTACCTCACTGGGTGGGTGCACGGGTGCGCGCCCATAACCGATTCCTTGGCCACCTCCATTCCTTGGTCAATCCTCCTGACCACCTGCTAGAGATTAGGCATCTTCCCCAATGGTAGGGTTTGCCCTGGAGGAGGTCTCTAGTTGGGTAATGCGCACATCAAGTTGTTCAAAGCGTTGGTTCATACGTTGTTCCAAGCACCTATCCAAAGACTCAAACTGTTGGGTCAGCTTGTTCATTAACTCTTGTAATTGCTCCATGTTTAGTGTAGGGTGCAAGCCAAAACCATGACCCGTATGTGTGGACATACAACTACTAACTCAATCTGAGGATCTTCTATTATGACTATATGGCCTAGATAGGACTAAATGCTCCTATAGGACTCCATATGGAGAAAACGACACAATACTACTCAATTTCCAGCAGCCTGTCTGTCAAAAAAATCTGTCAACAGAAAATCCAGCAAAGAAATATGCGGATTTTCTGATAGCAAAAAATTTAGCAACCTATATCAGAAATTATGGACATCTAAACAACTCCATATGATGACACTTAATGCATAATGGACACAAATAAACTAAACCCTAAACATGCAATGCATTCCCCTACAAGAACCCTAAGCTCTGATACCAAATTTGATGCAGGACATGAAATTCAAGTATGATGTGCAAGATTTCAGGCTTTAGATCACACTAGTCAGAAACAATTACACAAAATTTCACATCCCACACAAAAGTTCAAACACTCAATCAAGGGGAATCTTATGCGGGTCCAAGCCTACACATGCTAGGGTCGGATTAATCAAAATTATAGACCAAACAAGAATTAAAGGATGGTAAATTCATCCACACATGCACAGAAATAATTCCCCCAATCCAAGGGATTCAGAAATTTCAATTCGGGGAACCATAAGGTTGAAGAAAGGGCATAAAATTGAGGATTTGAGTAATTTAGGATTAGGTTTAGGGATTTTGGGTGAAAGAAAAGTGAAAGAGATGAGAGACAAACCAGAGAAGTACCACACGTGTGGACAACAGCAATGGCCTAGACGCACGTACGTGTGATCACGGCCGCACGTGTGGGGGGCCCACTATTCAGAAAAAGGATACCTTCGCCCTGGTCGGCCAAGGATGGACTCCAAAACCCCCAAATCTCAGCTCGATCTGATGCACGGTTTGTGCATGGTGCTCCGCCAAAGTTTCGGCCCTCCTGCAGGGCGAGATTCTGGAAATCTGCTGTAGAGAGAAAAACGCCTGCAAATATTGATGGATTTGAAGATGGAATGCTTGTAGGAGAAGAGAAATATGGATGGACGAAAGTGGGGGCAAATCGGGATAGGTGTGGCTTCGCACCACGGTAGTCAGCCTTTCGAGGAAGGGAGGGTTTCACACCCAATTGAATTTCCACAACTCAGAAATTTAGAGGAGCAGAAAAACGCAACAATTTTATTAATTTTCATTAAGAAAAAAGACTATAAGGGGTGCCTATTTATAATAACACCCTATACTCCAAAACTCGCGCCATGTGCGCAACCTATTACTTAGAGACGAAGTAATAAAAAATAACAACTAATCAAAGCAATCTAAACCGTCTATAATATTCCTAATAACAATAATAAGCAAAATCCAAAGTACTACGTCACCTAGGGTAGTGGGGCCACGATCATGAGATCCAATAATGGGATCCACATAATGATCGGGTCTATCCCAAGGAACCAAAACACAGTCCTCTAACTAGGAGGCCTTCCATAGATGTCATCATCAATCCAGATAGAAGGTAGGGCCCTCCTTGCGTACGTGCGTAAGGGGGGCGTGCGTGTGCGCGAGATGTCCCCATCAACTTGCCCCAGTCTCGAAATTTTATGCAGACTGATAATAATGACCAAAAAGTAGGCAATTGATTGGGAGTTAGGATCATCTGCTCACTTAGATTTTTGGGCTCAACATGAAGACAACTATTACCATCCCACTCCACTATCACAGTCCAAACTGATTATATGGAACTACCCTTTGCATAGAAACTGGTGGATTCAATGGATACCTCTCTAGGGTCCTCTTGAGATGGATCCCGAAGAGTAAATATGTCTTTCTGGCGAAAAACAGCATTATCATCAAAGTTCAACTTTGCATCAGCGGCTACTAACTGGCCATCGGAAGTTTCTGCAATTGGATTTATCTGACCAACAGAAGGAAAAAAAAAAAAAAGACATCAGTTCAACTACAATGTTGAAAGAAAAATGACCAAATTTACAAAGAATTGTTGGTAATATAGCACTTTATGTTCACCTCCAACAGAGTGCAATCACATTCACAAAAGAGTTTGTAAAGTTTCTTCACTTGCTCTATTGAAGAATTTCTATCTGCTAACTTAGGAGCCAAACCGTCTACAACTTTAGCAGCATCTTCATCTGTAATTCCTTTGAAAACATCAATTGGCACCTGATTATTCAAATAAGCACCTGATCATTCACATAAACACCCAGTTGTCTGACTCACATGTCACAACCAGAAAACAATAACTATGTAAATGAAAGAGATGAGTAATGAGAGTTTTTTTTTTTTTTTTTTTGGTGCCCTCAAAGAAAGGTGAGAGATGGTAGATGACCTTAATAATCATATCAGGGAACTTCTCTGCAAGGTCTTCAATGCTCGTTCCTCCCTTACTGCATGCTATTATGATCTGATTGAAAAAGAGTAATGCAACTGAGCACAAATCGAAAGTCATCGTCATAAATAATGACCTTCTTAGAGTCCAAAGGTGGCTAGAAGTTGACGATGAAAAAAAAAACATAAATTTTGCATAATTAACGTCCCTTAACAAATAACATGAATGACTGCAAATAATACCATGCTACCAAAGTCATCATCAGTGAAGTACGGAAAGACTAATTCGGTCTCCAGTGATACCACGGAATGTAAAACCATACACAGCAATACGAGTATTAGGCATGTTATTCTTACCATTTTTAAGTGGGTAAAGACAAACAGACCTAGTCCCCCCCCAAAAAAAAAGAGAGAAAAAAAATCCATTAACCTAGAAATGTGGAATTTGCATGCAATAAATATATACCCATGTGCATAATGCAGCTGTGAGAGAATAATCACACATCAGATTAATGTGACATCTATCTAGGTGTGGAATAAGAATCCAATATTGATACAAATGTCCAACAGGCACATAAGCAAATCATTTTTTTTAGTAACTAAATTGTTTTTAATGATAATAGGCAACTAAAAATTTTATTAAGCAAAAGAAAAGCAACAGAGTACAAAGGCTAAGAGAGCGGGATTGCATAGCAACACTCTCATTAGTGCCTCCTTTGCAAGAAGCGAGAACAACAAGTATGATCCTTATATCATTTTATAATCTGGATATACAATATGCCAATTTTCAAGGGACCAACAAGTCCGAAGTAGCTCAGTTGGTCACAATTCAAGAGACCCCATTATTGATCAAAGGACCAATGTTCCAGAGCAGATTTTTGCACAAACTAAATGGTTCAAAGAGGCTTATTTTTAAGGGTTTCTCCTTCTGTAATAGAATACTCTCCCTAAACTCCCTTTCTTTTATTCCGTACTATTCAACAAGTCTAAATAGGCCAAAAAGACAAAAGATAAGATATCCAAAGAGACCTGGCAACTCTGAACTTTACTATTTTTAGACTACCTATGACATAATAAAATCACTAAAAGATCGACAAAGGATGGACTTCTACTAAAAGAGGAAACTAACCAACTATTTAATAGATTATTGATCTCATAAAAGATTCTCTTATTGGACAGACAGGATTGCATGTTAGAGATGGATGCTAGAAATCTGACAGTATTTTGTTTCAGTGGCCACAGTGAGAGATGTGGCACTGATACCATGTAGAAGTTAAGGACTACATTTTGAAAAATGTTGTATTTCATATTCCTTGTACAGGACTCCAGAAAAGAGTAACTGTACAATTTGTAATAATATCCACTTCTTGCCAATCGCCATGTCAACAATGATTGATAGGCTATAGCTTGAAACTTTGGGATAAATTTTATGGTCCTCTTGGGGTTAACATAGAGTTGGAAGTGAGGCTGTTTGCAGACAGGTCAGGGCGAATTTAGGACAGTTCTGACAAGTTTTGGGAATAAGGAAAAAAAAAAAAAAAAAATCGAAGTTTCCAAGAGCATGACTTGTTCTAATATCAATTTGACGCAGGATGGGTGCGAAAGAAGAAAAGAAGATGAACAGATTTTTGCACAACCTACGGAATGCAAAAAGGTTGGCTTTTAGGGTTTTCTCCCTTTGCAAGAGAATACACTTCTCCCTACAATCACTTTCTTTTATTCCATAAAATTCATCAACTCGCTTTCATACATATGGCCTTAGACATGTTTTTTAGGCCAAAAACAAAAGGTAGAGATCCAAAGAGATCTTACAAATCTGTACTTCACTATGTTTGGACGAACTTATGACATAATAAAATCACTAAAAGATTGATGAAAACACGAAACTAAAAAAAAAATTAAAATTAAAATATTCTAAATCCCATAAAAGATTCTCTAAAATGCCCAAAACAACCTGCATATGAGGTTGTTTTTACATCCAGCTGCACAGCCAAAGTGGGGACTATTTACATCCCTTTTAACACAAACATGATCAATCTATGGCCAGGATGCATTACAAAGGGTAACATTTTCCAAAGGACCTAATCATTTTTTTTATGAAAACCAATGATGAGGCCCTCAAGCATATAGCATTTATCACCATCTCAATACCAAAAACAACGAGGTGGCTCCACACTTCTCATGCCAGGGGTCCGTGAAGAAAAAGATCAACCATTTCCTCATCCTCCCAAGTCGCAACACGTGAAACAAATGTCTGGATTGGAAGCACGACATTTCTTTCTTTGGGTCATCATCATCATCATCTAAGCCTTACCCCAGTTAACTGGGGTCAGCTGCGTGAATCTTGTTCCACCATTCCACTCTAGCATGAGTTTAGAATGTCATATTTTTCGGATTCATGATGAAGGCACAAAACTCCCACAAGGGCAATGCAATAGACTATTACATAGGTCGATTGCAACCATGCGATAAGCCTATTACAAATGTTAATTACAATCAATGACTTTTTCATTGTTATTCACCGTCAAAATTTTATTGACAATGGCCAACCAACAAGTAGGATAAAAATTGAAGTAACCATGAACACAATAAATGAAAAGAATCAATCAAATGCAATAAAGGTTACAGGTTTGCAGAGCCTATCAAGTACGATAAGATTTACATGTTTGACAGTGTCGACGATGCCACCAAACAGCGATATTACCCTCAAGCACAGTATTCATCACCATTTCAATACCAAATACAAAGTGGCTCCACATCTCTTTGCCAAAGGACAATGAAGGAAAAGATGGTCAACCATTTCCTCGTCCTCTCAACACATGAAACAAATGTTTGGATTGGAAACATGATTTTGTTTCTTTAGGTTATCTGCTTTCAAAAGTTTATTAGTAGTGGCCGACCAAAAAAAATTGCAATCCTCAATGCCATTTCCGCCACACATTTGCACATGGGGAAGACATATTCCCACCCCCTCTGATATAATTGGAGAAAATTTTTGATGAGGAGAAGCAACTGATCCTCAACCCTAACCAAATCTTGTGATCCGGTTCCCTAGGATCAGGGAAGAGATCTCTCACCCCATCAACTGCTCACACAAATTTTCCTCATCTCTAAGATTGCAATGAACAGTAAGATTCCACATTACAAAATGCCCAATAATTTCAGGGAAATCTCTAACTAGGCCCCCTTTTTTTCTCAAAGAGATGGCAAATAAGGGAACACCACATCCAAACGTTCAACCCCACCCAGATAACAAGCATTTTCTCTGTGAATTTGAAAATGAACTCAACCCCCTCCTTCATCACCTTTCCAACCCTATGATCCACTATCGGAATACTGCCAAATTTGCTAATGGCTTTCCGTGCCTCTGATCCCCTCCCTCTCAGGATTATGCCAATGAACCAATCTCCTTCCATGACCCTGTATGTGCAATCACATTTCCCCAAAGAGTCTTTTTTCTCCCCAGTTCCATGTCATGACTTGCTTAGAAGTGCCAATTTCTTTCCTTCACACCACCTATCACTATTCCACCAGCCCCTTTTTGTAGTTGGACACTAGACTACTACACAAGATGAAACTTGTATTTCCCACTCTCCTCTCTGCCCCCTTCCCACAGAAAGTTTCTTTGAATGCATTCCATTTTATTTGCAACTTTAGCCAGAAATTTAAAGATAGATAGTCAACTGGAAGATTCAACAATGTGAATCTTGGAAACACAATAAGTACCAAAGAAGGCCTCTTTAAAGCAAATACCAATCACACAGAATACTTGATGGACAATGGTAACAATTAAAACTTAGCAGTTTGATTGAAAAGAAAATGATCATTCGACTAGATAGACAGTTCCAAAACCAGCATCTAAACATTTTCATTAATGGGCTGTTTGGGAACATTGAAAATTAAAGTAAACAATTTCTGTGGATATCTAATTTTCATCAGTTTGACAAAAAAAAAAAAAAAAAAAAAAAAAAAAAAAAACATGGATTGCCAATTTCTTCTGAAAAAACCTGTTATATGGAGATATTCCAATGTGAGGGACGTCTCTCACCCTGGGACCATTGACCTTTTAAGATTTGCATGAAACACTGCACTCCGAACCAGATGACAGAATTCTTCTTGGAATCCGAGGGTTCCATTTCATGAGAATTCCATGTTGGTTTTCCAGTCCACATTTTGGTTTCTCTATCCAAATGCCCGCTAAGCGTACATTCGCTTGAACATTGTCAACTGTCTGAATATTTCTTGAACATTCTCTGAGGTGTGATGCAAACAAATACTGTAAAGTAGTGGCTATAAAATGCACAATACAATCCACATGTTATGACAAAGAGAAACAAACTAGTAACGTGGAATACAGAGAAACTGGACTCAATGTGACAGAAGCAAAACATGAAGACAACTTAATACAAAAAATTCTTATTGAAGGGACGGGAACAGATAGAAGACAACTTTTTTCTAATGGTACGAATGGAAGAAAGCATGTTCTGGCAAAAGAATGCACTCTTCATATTTGATAAACAAATGAGGATTGAAAGTAAACAAAAATTTAACACTTGAGTCAGGAACGTACTGGACCAGCACTTGTACGGTCCAGGGTGATTGCAAAGTACATTTCATTCGCAAGTGACAACTTTTCGCACAAGTACACCTGTTTAAAAAAGCAACAGGTAAGCTTTAAGTCCTTCAGATATGACAGTAAATTTAGTTTCAACACAAGCAAGAGTTGAGTAGAGCTTTCAAAAAACGTTACCAAAATTTGCAGTGATATGATGAAGAAGAGAATGCTAGCATACAAGGTTTCTTTGTTACTTCTTAGAACACCCAAGCCATGCAAAAGGTTGGGCGCCACCTGAGGTGAAAACTGGACTAATCACCACTCATTTGGTGCCATGCCCTTGCACTGATTCATACCACTGGCTGTACATTGATTTCGGCAATGTAGCCTGCTTGATGAATAGACCATCCTGATTTTCTTATGAGGTGATCTTTATGGTGTGACCCATAGTTACCTAATCACTCCATCAGTGCTCGAACCGCAAATCAATTCGAGCGCACAAATTCTCCAATTGCTGCGCTTCGATTTTATTGGATGGAAAATCGATGTTGTTAACTTGTTGATTGTAATCAACCTATGTAATAGACTATTAGATAACGCTTCATTGTTATCAACCTTTGTAATTGTCTAGTACATTGCGCTAGTGGGAGTTTTATGCTCTCATTGCCGGTCCCCAACCTGGATAAAGGAGGGTTGCTTCAGGTTGGCAGCTGGCATCAAATTTATGCAATTACTTCCAACATGAATCCAAACAAAGCAGAAAAGAATTCATGTAGCCAACCCCAATTAGTTGGGATAAAGCTTAGACGATGATGACGATAATTACATCAATGTGGTTTAATCAGCAATTTGCTTTTAGTTCCTAGTAAATCGTGAATCAATGGAGTAGAGTTGGGAACACATAATTTATAGTGGGTTCAAGGTTGATAAAGCAGCATCTCAAATCTCCCATCTCCAGATCAGTGACACTATTCTATTTTGTGATGCGGACGAAGCTAAGGTGGATAATTTGAGAAAGATAGTTAGGTGTTTCAACGTGGTGTCAGGCCTAAAGGTGAATAACCTTAAAAGCGAGATGTTGGGGCGTTGGTACCTCTACGGAGGAGGTGAAGAAGCTTGAAGAGGTGCTTGGTTGTAGCACCAGGTCATTTCCTTCTTTGTATCCCAGCCTTCCTTTATGTATTGGCAAGCCTGCAAAGCGCTAGGGTTATAGAAAGAGTTGAAAGGAAGTTGTCGAGATGAAAATGCCAACACCTCTCACTGGGAGGAAAATTGACATTAATCATCTCTTTAGTCACTACCCCTTTGCTAGTGAGATGTGGGAGAGGTTCTTGGCAATCTTGTGAAGTGTCATGGGTGATGTTAGGATCCATTTAGAATCTTTTTCTATCCCGACATGGGGATGGGATAGGGGAGAAAGGGAGAATGCTTTGAAGACTATCGTTATTGATAGCATTTCGGCCTTGTGGGGAGAGGAATAATTGATGCTTATGTAATCATAGTGGGCTAGTTTCCGAAGTCTTTAGAAGGGCTAAATTGGATGTAATGGGTTGGACCTCGAATATAAAGGCTCTCGTTGTGTGTCCTCTCACGGTTTCATCTTTAGTCTGCCTAATTATTTGTCTCTTGGTTGTTCTTTGACTTCCACCTTCCTTTATAATAAATTCATTACCTTTCAAAACAAAAGGTAATTTTTAAATTAGCTTCCAGAATAGAATCATATTAAATACAAACATGAGATTGAATTTTACACAAACGTTTAAATAGGAATCATCGTATTAAGTTCGAAATAGGAGCGTGATTGAGCTCAAAATGAAGTTGCTGTTGGATGGCTCTTCTTTTGTGGGTGGACTTGCCATGTCAAAACGAAGGAGAAGGGAAGTTATTTGATAATCGTGGAAGAGTGATGGTTGATACATAAACACCTAATTTTATTTTTTTAAAAGGAAGCACCTAGAAAGTTGTTCAAGTGTCGTAGAGTAACTCCTAATAAACCATACAAAAGGTGGGAACCAAGCTGCAAAAATCAGCTGATTCGTGGTCACCTGACTGTTGAACTAGGAATTGTTGATATTTTTCAGTTCAACTATCGAAGTCCACAAATCAGCAACTTATGTCATCAAAATTGTTATGGGTTTTGGTTATGATAGGACAAAATCTACTCTCACAATTTAGACAGTTTAAACTGAGATGTTTGTATCCCAAGCTTAGAAGTTTTTTTTTTTTTTTGAGAAGTAACGAAGTATTCATTAAAAAAGAAAAGGAGAACAAGGAGAGGAAAAGCCCGCTGAGATAGCGAGCCGATCACCCTCAAGAAAGAGGAAAATTACAAACCGACAGATTGACCAAATGTGAAGGGAATCCCGCTGAGATTGACCACACTGCAGGCCCATTCAAGAATAAACTGATGCACTCTCTTAGCTATGCGATCCACCGAATTGGAAACATCTCTAAAACATCTGCTATTTCTTTCTTCCTAGATTGCCCACCAGACAGCTAATAAGGACATTCTCCAAACCTTTGCCCAGAGAGACTCCATGCCAAGCTAAGAGAAGACCGGCCATGCTATCATCCTCTACCAGAGTAGCAATGGTCCATAACTCTGCATGTAGCCCATCAAATGAGGCAGGTGTCTAGCTACTTGTGGGATCATGATTCATTGATCTCAAATGTTTATAAGATGGGCCCCACCATGGATTGGACTTGCGTCAAAATTCTTCCAGAAAGGAAGATATATAGACTTTGATCTATGGTGTGTGTTGAATGTCTTCATTTTTCCTTAACCTATTTCTACGCAGCATATTTGAATGAATAGGATCTTGCCATTTGGGAGATTTTAGGGAAATCCACCATCCACTTTGGCGTCCATCATATCTTTAGTCTGATCATCAACCAACAGGCTTAGTTTTAGGACACCTACTAATTTTGCTCCCACTCCTCAATATCTTGATGTAAACATCCATAATCATTAACATATGTTACGTACTCAAACTCTCCCCTAGTATAATTGATGGGGACATCACGCGCACACGCGCACTCACACCGCCCCACCGTCGATCTGGATCGATGACGACGTCTAGGGAGGGCTTCCTAGCTAGAAGACGAAGTTTTGATTCAAAAAAGTGGGCCCGTTAGTCAAGAAAAGCCCATCATGAGATCTCATGATCGTGGCCCACTGATCAGATTGATTTCATATTTTAGGTTTTGCTTATTAATGTTATTTAGAACATCATGGACGCTTTAGATTTCCTTAATTAGTTTTTATTTTCGTTTACTTCATCGCCAAGTAATAAGTTGCGCACATGGCGTGAGTTTTGGGGTATAGGGTTTTCTTATAAATAGGCACCCCTTGTAGCTTTTTTCATTGATTGAAGATTAATAAAAATTCTGCGTTTTCGTACTCTCTGAGTTGTGAAGCCTAATTGGGTGCAAAGCCGGCTAACTACCGTGGTGCGAAGCCACATCTATCCCGATTCGCCTCATCCATCGTCATCTCTACTATCTATCTTCTACCATCCCTTCTTCTCATCTCACCCCATCATCTACACTTCGAATCAATCATCTATTGCAGCAATTCTCCTCCCCACAGCAGAATTTCAGAATCTGGCTTTACAGGAGGATTGAAACTTCGGCGGAGCACCACGCACAAACCGTACATCGGATCGAGCTGAGATTTGGGGGTTTTGGAGTCCATCCCTGGCCGACTAGGGCCAAGGTGACCTTTTTCTGAATAGTGGACCCCACACACGTGCGGCCGAGATCACATGCATGTGTGTCTGGGCCATTGTCGTTGTCCACGCGTGCGGTACTTCTCTGGTTCGTCTCTCTCCTCTCTTTCAGTCCGCTTTCACCCAAAATCCCTAAACCTAACCCTAAATTACTCAAATCTCCAATTTATGTCCCTTTTCTTACCCTAGGGTTCCTTGATTTGAAATTGGTGAATCCCTTGGATTAGGGACTGATTACTACGCATGTGTAGATGATTATTTCTTATCTTTGAGTATCATTTGGTTCATAATTTTTATTGATCCAGCCCTATCATGTGTAGGCCTGGACCCGCATAGATTCCCCTTAATTGAATATTTGGACTTTCATGTGGGATATGAAATTTGTGTAATTGTTTCTGAACTAACGTGATCTTAAGCCTGAAATCGCACATATCATATTTAATTTTCATGTCCTGCATCAAATTTGGTATCAAAGCCTAGGGTTCTGGTAAGGGAATTCATTACATGTTTAGGTTTGGTTGTTTATGTCCATTACGCATCAATTCTCATCATATATGGTTGTTTAGAAGTCCATAAACCCTAACATAAGCTGCTGAAATTTTTTGTTATCCCCTTATTTGAATTGTTTTAGAAATTAACTTAGCTTTCTATTTCCAGGTTTAGAAACTTTTCTTTTCTGTTTTTTTATAAACTAATTTTTTAGAAACTTTCTTAATCTGTTTTTAGAAACTAATTTCCTTTCCTTTTTCTTTTTTAGAAACTAGTTTACTTTCCTTTTTCTTTTTTAGAAACTAACTTACTTTCTATTTTTAGAAACTTTCCTTTTTCGTTTTTAGAAACTAGGTTGCTTTTCTTTAGAAACTTTCCTAATTTGTTTTTCTTAGAAGCTTTCCTTTTTCGTTTTTTAGAAACTAGGTTGTTTTTTTTTCGAAACTTTCCTAACTTGTTTAAAAAACTTTCCTTTTTCGTTTTTAGAAACTAGGTTTTTTTTTTTTTTTTTTTTTGACAACTATATTGCTGAATTTTGGTTGGCACCCTACACTAAACATGGAACAATTGCAAGAGTCACTAAACAAGCTGTCCTAGAAGTTGGAGTTTTTGATTAAGCGCTTGGAAATTGACCAATGCTTTGAACAGCTTGATGTACGCATTACCCGACTAAAGACCATCGCCAGGACAAACCCCACCATTGTGGTAGATGTCCAATCTCAGGCAGGTGGCCTGGAGGATAGACCAATGAATGGAGTTGGTGAAGGAATCAATTATGGGTGTGCACCCATGCACCTACCCCATGAGAGACATCAAGACCACTATTTTGAGGGTTACGACATGTGCGGCCTTGTGGCTGAAGAGAGTGCACCAGAGGCTAGTGTAGAGTTACCCACTGAGGCCATTCCGATAATGGATGAGTTACGTGATGTCTTTCCTGATGATCTACCGAATGAATCTCCCCTTAGGAGGGATATAGAGCACACCAAAACATGGGACAACGTAATACCTACAGCCGAGTTTGCGTTTAATAGTTCTATCGATAGGTCCACAGGTCTCAGTCCTTATGAAGTCGTTACTGTTTACAAACCTGGGAAACCTATTAATCTTGTCCCTATGTCACTGTCTCATAGGGTGTCAGAGCCTACAAAGTCTTTTATGCATCACATTCATTCATGGCATCAATAAATCAGGCAGAAAATCACTACTAGTAATGAACATTACAAATTTTCTGCAAACCAACATAAACGTTGTAAAGAATTCAATATTGGGGACTCTGTGATAGTCCGCATCTGGCTCAAGCGATACCCTCCGGGGGCCGTTCGTAAGTTACACACGCGTAGCGATGGACCCTTCAAAATTATAAAACGAAACGGTCTCAATGCGTATGAGGTAGATCTTCCATCTTCTATGGGAATTAGTTTCACATTCAACATGGAGGATCTAGTTACTTTTCAGGGGACCACTAATACTTTGTCCGGCCCTTCACCTACCCGTCCTCATTCCCCATATTATCCCTTGAACCATGGCCCCTTCCCGACCCATTTTCCCAGCCTCTACCTCCCATACACACTCTTCCTGACCTTTCTTCCCAGCCTCTACTTCTCATACCTACCATTCCCGACCCATTTTTCCAGCTTCTACGTCTCATACCTACCTGTCCCGACCCATTTTTCCAGCCTCTATCTCCCATACCTACCCATCCCGACCCATTTTTCCAGTCTCTACATCCCATACCTACCCTTCCCAACCCATTTTCCCAGCCTCTACCTCCCATACCTACTCGTCCCGACCCATCTTCCCAGCCTCTACCTCCCATACCTATCCTTCCCGACCCATTTTCCCAGCTTCTACATCTCATACCTAACCTTCACACACCTAAAAAGGAAATAGAGGATATCCTAGACCATCAGATAGTTTCAACGTCGGACGGCGGGTTTCAGAAGTACCTGGTTAAATGGAAGTCACGCCCAGCTTCAGACAGCACGTGGCCCACTGAGGAGGAGCTTCAGAGACTTTATCCTGACATCCTGGAGCGGTTCAGGAGTTTTATTTCGCTAGTGGCGAAATCTTCGCAGCCAGAGAGAATTGATGGGGATATCACGCACACTCACGCCACCCCCTACGCACGTACGCCAGAAGGAGGGCCCCACCGTTGATCTGAATCGATGACGACGTCTAGAGAGGGCCTCCTAGCTAGAAGACGAAGTTTTGATTCAAAAGAGTGGGCCCGTTGGTCAAGAAAAGCCCATCATAAGATCTCATGATCGTGGCCCACTAGTCAGATTGATTTCATATTTTAGGTTTTACTTATTAATGTTATTTAGAACATCATGGACGCTTTAGATTTCTTTGATTAGTTTTTATTTTCGTTTACTTCATCGCCAAGTAATAGGTTGCGCACATGGCGTGAGTTTTGGGGTATAGGGTTTTCTTATAAATAGGCACCCCTTGTAGCTTTTTTCATTGATTGAAGATTAATAAAAATTCTGCGTTTTCCTACTCTCTGAGTTGTGAAGCCTAATTGGGTGCGAAGCCCTCCCTTCATCGAAGGGTTAACTACCGTGGTGCGAAGCCACATCTATCCCGATTCGCCCCCATCCATCGCCATCTCTACTATCCATCTTTTACCATCTCTTCTTCTCATCTCACCCCATCATCTACACTTCGAATCAATCATCTATTGCAGCAATTCTCCTCCCCACAGCAAAATTTCATAATTTGGCCCTATAGGAGGCTGAAACTTCGACGGAGCACCACGCACAAACCGTACATCGGATCGAGCTGAGATTTGGGGGTTTTGGAGTCCATCCCTGGCCGACCAGGGCCAAGGTGGCCTTTTTCTGAATAATGGGTCCCACACACGTGCGGCCGAGATCACATGCATGTGCGTCTGGGACATTGTTGTTGCCCACGCGTGCAGTACTTTTCTGGTTCGTCTCTCTCCTCTCTTTCACTCCACTTTCACCCAAAATCCCTAAACCTAACCCTAAATTACTCAAATCTCCAATTTTATACTCATTTTCTTACCCTAGGGTTCCTTGATTTGAAATTGGTGAATCCCTTGGATTAGGGACTGATTACTACGCATGTGTAGATGATTATTTCTTATCTTTGAGTATCATTTGGTTCATAATTTTTATTGATTCAACCTTATCATGCGTAGGCCTGGACCCGCATAGATTCCCCTTGATTGAATATTTGGACTTTCATGTGGGATATGGAATTTGTGTAATTGTTTCTGAACTAACGTGATCTTAAGCCTGAAATCTCGCATATCATATTTAATTTTCAAGTCTTGCATCAATAATCTTGCAGTCTTTACATATCAATCCTACGTTTAGTAACTCACATTTCTTTGTGTCATGCAGCGGGTGTTAAGGTTAAGGATAGCTTCTTCATGTGATTGTCTGATGCTGGTTAACAGTAACTCATATGGGATAGGCCCAACTGATTATTGGACAACAACTGGCTTTTTCCCACTGTCGGTTGCTCTGGTCCATGCATTTGGATTTGCCAATGGAAGTGGGATTGAAACATATCGTGCCTCCGGTCTTTCTTCCTAGGAAGAAAGAAGTCAATTTGACTTGTATATGATCCTTTTAAAGGGTAATGTTCATCTTTCTTTTTAAAGTCTGCGTTTGTTGGAGCTAAATTAAATTCAGCAATGGGAGTTTTGCACTCTCACTGCTGGTCGCAGGCCTAGGCAAAGGAAGGTTGCGATAGGTTGCTAGCCATATCAAACTTCTGCCACAACTTTTATCATGAATCCTGACAATCTAACATTCCGATAAATTGGAATGGTGGAATAGGATTCGTGTAGCCAAATCCAAGTAGTTGGGATAAGGTTTTGATGGTGATGATGTTTGCTAGAGCTAAATTGCATGCCATAGCAAAATTAATGATGGCATCCCCGTCTCATTTCTCCTAAAATCATATCCTCCACGTACCTTTTAACATCCACTACTATTTTTTCCTCCATGACCGTCTAAGCCTCCTACAAAAATCCTCTCCATTCGGAATTCCTTGCATGATTCCATCCACATCCCTCCAAAATTGTCTATTGATTCTACCCCCTAAGCCTACCTGTGCCACATATACGTCAAAGATATTGATTATCTCCTCTCTCAAAACATGCTTTATTAATAAAATCCTATCACTTACTCTCTTAACATCTACAACTTTATCTTTTATATCTGTCTACTGCTATCCTCACTTCATTTCTATTGTTGTCATTTCCTATAAACCGAAGTTTATATCCATCACACGCACACTAGCACGCACCCACCCACACAAGCACACTTGGATGCGCACATATAGTTATTTGATCTGTTCCTACACACACGTTTCTTTGATCTTTCATACACACATTCCTTCACGCAAACACACATGCATACACATTTCTTTGATCTTTTCCACACACACACACACACTTCTTTGATCTTTTCCCTAATCCTGTGATTATTTTGGGCGTGTCATTCCTATTATCAGTGGTGTGACTCAACAGGACTTACGATTTTGATGCAACTTCAAGCCTAGAACGGTGCATCATTTGTTAAGCTGTGTTGTTTTGATTCATATTTCACATATCAAAATGGGTCAACCAAGTGTATCACATAGAACGTAATGAAAAGTGACTTAGTGACACAAATGGGAGTCAACAGGTTACGGTACTTTTTTCCCATCTTTTTGATTGTTTCTATGAAAAATTCAAACTCCAATTCTTTTAACTGTTTGACTTCAAACATAGCTGATTTCATCCCTATGATCATGACAACTAAGAAAGATTATACTACATCTTCAAAATAACAAACAACAGGGGCAATTTATTCAGAAATCAGAAGCAAACAATTTTACTTATTTTCTGATTTTGAGAATTTCAAGAACTGCGAAAAGAACAAAAAAATACGAACACAGTGATGGAGAATCCAAGAGTTAGTTCAATAAGAGAGCAAGCTAATATAGCACACAGAAGAGAAACAGAGTAACTAACCTTGCTCACAACTTTTCCCTGAGGTCCAGTTTGTTTTGTAACAAGTATCTGCCCAAGCATCTTGCCTGCAATCGAATATAATGACTGAATACAAATAAACTTCTGAAGATAACAAAACTACAAGGATTTCTATCATAACAGACCGATTCACCCCCAAATAGTGTAATGGGGGCAACCTTTTCCTTTATGTAACAGCCGATACGACTGTAACATAACTATTTTTTAATACCAAGAGTGTTAGGATTTTGTGGATGGGGGAAGGGACAGTTGGGGATGGGGATGGGGATGGGGATGGGATGGGGTTTTGTGGATGGTAAGGGTATTATGGATGGGGAGAAGTGATGGTTAGGGTTTAAGGGGATGGGGAAAATGCATGTTAGGTTTTGGGTATGAGTTTTTTGGGATGAGGGAAAATGAAGAACCGAGGTAAGAATGATGGAGACAATGTGTGAAGAAGAGGAAGAAGGGAGCCCTCAAACCCAAAGCAAACTTGTTGTGGGACCAGTTAAAGCAGCCAGAGGTGCAAAGTGAATCAAATATCAAAAAAGCATGGTTTGAGGGAAGCAAGAAAAAGAAGAAGAATAATATTTAACAACACATGCTAAGATTCACCAAGCAACACATGCCACATAGGAAACACAGAGCTCACGACAAGGTTATTCTTTCTTAAACTTCTACCACAATAGCTATGACAGGCATGGCATGGATTTCAAATAGCTTAACACAAAAAGAAAATTACTACACTGTCCTCACTCAGACGCTATGCCCTAATGAGGACAATTTTGATAATTCCCTCTTAATAAACAATAAACACAGAGAAAAATATCCAAAGTTGTCTCCTTCCATCACATGGACCCTATGTGGACTCCACGTATATGGGAATGTGGAACCCACACATGTGGTCAGGATGATCCACACAAGGGACCATGGATTTGCTTGCATCATCATGATATCTCCATAATAAGCCTAAGATTGAAAAGGAACAAAAAAAAAAAAAACAAATAATTATACTATTCAGATTAAATAGCAAATAAACTCCAGTACCAGATATTGCTTCAACCTCATCAACTTTAACAATATGCACTCCTCCCTTAAGACCACTTTGGAAAGTTCCCAAGCCTCGTCCACCCGCAAGAATTTGGCTTTTGACCACCAACTGTACTAGAATCGCAAAGACGAAATATAGTTAAAGGTATCATGTTATTCAGCTTCAAGTCGTAGATGAGCTAACTTGGAAAGTACGGCCATATAGAAGAACTCAGCACTTAGTCAACTAACTATAAACCACCAACAATAAACAGTCATTGGATATCTTATGTCTTTGATGCTCCATGCAAGTAAAGCCAACTATTGTACTCAATGCAATATTATCTAGAGATTCAGTTCAATGCGTGCTTGACCATATCAGCTCAATGACACGCAGTGCCCACCATACATGTGGTTTGGTGCTCATAAACTTTTATCTGGAGGAAAAGTTTGATAGTCTGGCAGAGTGATGCAACCAGGGCTCCAAATGAGTGCCATGCAAGAAGACATGTGGAGCCCGCATGATTTCATGTGTCACACACCTAACACCACTTGGAAACATGTGGACCTTGTGATCATACAGTAGATAAGAATAGTTGTTCTTTGTTTGCTTTAATTGTATGTCATTTTACATAAAAGAAGGTGACTAGAATACCCCGCTTCAGTACATTGATAAGTAACCACAAGGGAAGGCATTTTTGCCTTTTTTTTTTCTAATTTAGAGTTTCTTTTGTTCATAAGCCTATATAAGGCACCCCACTTGGATGTGTAAAAGCCTAAAAGGCACCATGGCATTAGAACAAAACCCAAAATACCCATTGGTCCCATTTGAGCAAACAAGTGTCCACGAATGAGAAGTTAGGATTGTTTAAGATTTTGGGATTGTGACTGAGTTATAGAGGGTTCAACAATTTAGGCAGTTTAATTTAAGTTAATTTATGCCATGTATGCAACTTCTAAGTGTCTGCATATCTTCTAAAGTATGAAATAACTTCCTTTTCCATCTGCTTGGCCATGAGACGTACAATAGACCAAAATAATGGTTGCTGCACAAGACCTTTGCTGCCCAGACATTCACAATTTGGTATCATACTTGTATCCAACTTTAATAGTAAATGTTGTACCCATTGCCCAATTACATAGGACAGTCCTCACTTACAAATCATTGTGAGTTTCACCCGTTGAAAACGGGGCTCAATCCTAACTGTCCATTTATAAATAACGATCAAATGGCCATAGTAGCCTTATGGCCTTGAGTTTTTGGCTATGGCCCATTCATGCAGTGGCCACCAAATCAACAGTCCCAATGACTACACTCATGAGTTGTGTAAGTAAAAGAGATTTTTTATGGATGGTGTGAGGTACAGATATACTGCCTCGCACTTCACATAACTCCATGAAGCATTGATGCAATCACATCCCATCCCACACATGCACGCTCCGCACGTCTAAACAAGAAAAGGCATGGTTTCCTTGCCTTTTTTAGATTGTTTCTAGTTTCCATTTTCATTGTTTCTATGTTAGGATGTATATCTCTATGTTAGCAAATCTATATTATTAGATTTTCATGTCTATGAGTTTTCTTATTTAAAAAATCTTTATGGGTATTCTTATTTTAAAGATCTTGGCTAGCAACGAATTCTATTTCCAGATTCCTTAGATTGTGTTATAGATTTTCTAAACTAGGAAACCTCCATTATAAAGGTATAGGCCATGTGAAATAAGACAGTTGATTGATACTTTTGTTGAGCAAATTATCATGTTTTTCTGCTGTAGTAGTGGTGGTTGTGTGTGCACCGGGGGCCGTTGAGATTGCTCATAGTCATTGCTGCTTCTCTTGTGTGATTTGAAATTCCAATCCAGTACATTGAATCCAATGCAAACAGTTTCTTTCTTGATCCACTTGCATTATTTAGGTATTAGAGCAGGTTACTCCATTGGGAAATTGAAAATCAATGTTACTTTTTTTTTCTCCTACCTTTCCCTCTTCATCAAAATTTCCCCTTTATTTTGTTCTCTTTCTTCCCATCAAAGTTATACTCTTTTTTCCCTTTTTCCTCCAAATCCATCAAAGACCCTAATCGTACGCATTCTTCCACTTTTTTCTCCTCTTTCTCAAAACCCTTGGATATAGAACTCGAGCCTTAAGTTCAGCCCAATTTCTTACATAAAGATGTTATGGTTAGGAAGATGTTCATATGCCTTGAATGATCGTCCCCATCTGAACTCTCAGGACCATCCACATTCGTCACCATATCATTATCATGGTCAATTTGACCATCAAGATCATCATCCCTATCGCCCCAAGTTTCACCCGTCTTCATATGTCTTATGATGATTCCTTTTAACACCCCTCCTAGTGTTATGAATGAAGGCAACCACATGTCGGCTACTCAAAAGCATTGTATTGCAGGGAAATGTCAGCAATGGCCGAGAATGGTTAAGAGATGTAGAAGGAGAATTTGTGGGAACTTAAGAAGGAGATTAGAGCATTCAATGAAGAAATTGCAATGGAATTCAAAGAACTCAACAAGGTGGTTAACGCTTGCTTCCAGCCTCGATCAAGGTATTCCATAATGGTATAGCCACCAACGTTACCATATTACAATACAGGACATAATAGCCATTACGGATTTATTTATTTTTTTTATTTCTTTTCTTTTAAAAAACCTATTTCAACCCGTTAATGGACACCATTACAGGACCGTTATGCCCATTATTGGTCAATTTTTTCATAACGGCCATTACTGGTCAATTTTTTCATAACCACCATTATCGTTACATAACCGTCTTGGAATACCTTGCCCTCAAGGTGTTCCGTATCCATTATGATACGGCCGTAAAGACCGATACATATAGGTAACGGCCGTGACCATTACGCGATACAGGGGTGAAACAGAGTAGTAGGTTTTTTAGAATCGTATCGATCATTAAAGGGCATAACGGTCGAAAAATGACCACTTTTTTCTATTTAGATCCATTTTTCTCATCATTTTTTTCACTTTTCTTATTCTAAAAAAACTTTTTTAGATTATTCTACAGCAAATTTCGACCACTCTTACTATAGTTTTTTTAGAATTAAAACCATATATTGAAGCAATTTGGGCAAATAGAAGCTTCAATGGCCATCTTTTCAAAAAATTGAAAAAAGTGGTTTTTATGCTTTTTTCCTCATTTTCTAGATCTAATGTTTGATTGTGATGTGTAAATATTAAAGACACATAACCATGTTCATAAGTTCACCAGACAACCAAATACAACACTTTCACCAAATAGTGGACCGCTACTCTACCATAAATATGTTCAAAACAAAAAAAATGAATCCATATGTGGAATATTTACATTATTCTAGATTTTCTAAATTTTTCGAGCAAAATTTCTTTCCAACCGTCACGGGGGTCGTAACGGTCGTTACACTCCCGTATCGGCCGTTACAGCCGATACTTGTATCAGCCTTTACAGCCAATACCTGTATTGGCCTTTACAACCGATACCCGTATTAGTAACAGTGGTGACCATTACAGTAACCATTACTGAAACAAAATACCTTGCTTGCCCTTCATCAAACAGGAAAAGTGCTATGGGTTTCAGCCCGCTATATCTAGAGTTCCCAATAATGCCTATCTGCGAAAAGCCTGGTGGCCTAGGAGGAAAGTACCATTGGTTTGCTCAATGGATCCATGGATGCACCTTTTAATGGATCAACGGCCACATCAGAGGAAGCGTTAATGAAATCAAATGATCAACCATCAAATGGCACAATGGAACAGATTGAAGGATCAACAAATATGAACGATTTGATGGCCAAATAGGTGGATAGTGTCACGAGAATAGTAGCAATTTCTTTGGAGGTCAACATCATGTTACCATCTCAACATTAATCAAGGTCCACAAATCAAAAGCCAACAACAAAAAAGAAGCCACAGTCAACATTCCAGCCATCCAGGTCTGCAAATCCCCTTTACAAAAGTGGAAATCAACACCTACACCATGGAGGACCACCAAGAAGCAAAAGAAGAGGTGGCTCATATTTCAATGACATATTATGCACAAGCTACCAATTAGGCACTTAGATCTCCACCATCAGCTACCAACGAAGCCAAAAAAGATGCGACACAAACGAGAATTTTCATAGGAGATTAAGAGTTAAGACCACCAATTTTAACTCAAGGACGAGTTCTCTTGAAAGCTAGATCGAATTGATGCAACCAAATGGTCACAAAAGTCAATTGATCAACAATCCAACTGTTCAAATTGTCTTGATTGATGGCCAAATCTGTGATTTGATGACCAATATGAGGAGATCAATGATTAGATTACACGGTGGGGTTGAGAGGATCAATCGGACAATCATTATAATTCTTAGATTTATTGGTTTTAATTAGTTATAAGGGTTAGATTGAGTATTTAATAATTTCCCTATCACTATTCTTTTAGGGTACCAAACGATGTCTGAATGAGGAAAATTGGTCCTGTTTGATAGCCCACTGTGTTAGCTTTCAAACGAGCCCAAGATCATACACTTCTGACATTGTTTGAGTTATGGCACATTTACATATACCGCATATGATGGTGATTGGATTCGATGGAATCTTGGTCATTTCCATAAATTAGGGCTTCCTTGTTTGTTGTTTAAAGCCTATATAAGGCTATGTTTGGAGTTGTAAGGCATTATTATGATGATTATGATGATGATGAAATAAAAGTTCTTTAGTTTTGGTGTTCGTTTGCTTTGGAAAAAGATTTGGAGAGGGAGTTTTCCGATCTCTAGCATCCGCTAAAGGATTGTTAAGGCTCTTCCTTATAATCTTGTTTGTCTTACTTTGATCCATTTGCATCTCTTTAGGGTTTGCATCAAGTGTGTGCACAGTAGCATCCCTCTACTATCTATATTTTTGGTAAACAAAAATACACCTCTGCACACATCAGGTGGGTCCCACTGTGTGTAGATAATCTGCCACAAAACTGGGCTGGTTTATCCATCAGGCATCAGGTAGGCCACACAAGGACATTGATCATGCACTATCTCTGGTTTTCTTAAATTGTCCACAGTTTTGCACGCACGTATCTATCTAGTGCAGCTACCCAGTCAATTTCTTTCATCCAGGTCATCCGAGTAGAGGGTCCCACCCGATGCACATCCCAGATGTCTCCATAGGCTGCAAGTAATCATTGTTGGGGCATAGCAAAGCTCCCACCATCTATACAGTGGGCTGCACCAATTGTGAATCCGAATGCATTTAACTCACGGTCAACAGAAACTAGTTAATTAGAGTGAATCAAGCACTCTGAGCACCCATTTTTTTTTTTCAAAAATACAACATAAAAAACCAAACAAATTACCTCCTCCTTCTTAGGGAAAACATCTTGGATAGCCTTCCTCGCCTCTTCGACGGAAGAAACAGCGACACCCTTTGGAACATTAATGCCATATTTGCTCATCAAATCGGCTCCCTGAACCCAAAACCCATCGATTTCAGGCAAATGAATATAATCAACCCACCCAAACTCAGCTCAGGAAGAGTCAATGAAAAACTTCCCCGCAATGTGACAAATATCGCAAGATTTTGGAAAATATCAGCAAATTTTCAAGTAAACAACTTGAATATATATATATATATATATATATATATATATATATATATATAGAGAGAGAGAGAGAGAGAGAGTCATGCTCCCCTGCGCACCTACGCACGTGCGCACCTTTGCACACATGTCATGGGTGTCTAATCTGAAGGGTCCATGTGATGCGGAATCCCATGAAACCCCATGTGACAAATTTTCACCCCGATCTAAATTCTGGTGGGCCATAGCAAAGAGAAATGCAAATCAAGGGAGGAAACTGTTTTCATTTTTCATGGCCCATCGAAGTTTTAGATCAACGTAAAACTTGGGCCCGGGGGGTTTCATGAGGTGCTGCTTCACATGAACGGTTCAGACTTTAGATTCCCATTATGTATGATGGGTTCTCAAAAAAGTTCGTACGTAGTACGTACGAGCTGGTTCGCAGGTGAGCGTTTCCGTGTATATATATATATATATATATATATATATATAGAGAGAGAGAGAGAGAGAGATCTCAAGTCTGATCGGTTGGACATACAACCGGCTATAGGAATATAAGAAGGGAAGATTACGTGAAAAAAGGTTAGAAACGAGAGATTACTGTTATACGGAGAGGACACTCACTGTGGAAAAGGGGTGGCGACCTGGGTGAGCCCCACTAGTGTTTATGTGAAATTCATCCCAAAAATCAAGTGTGTCACCCCATGTTAGTCTCAAGGACCAAAATTAGCCCCATCCATGATTCAGGCAGACCACATGTCTCAAGCTCACCTTCAAAATTGTTTTCCTTGGTGCGGCTCACTTGAATCACGAATGGGTCTGATTTTTGGGCCCTAGGCCTAAGTTTTCGTGTGGCATCTAATAGTTGGAGCGGATTGTATATAACCATCACAGTGGACTCTATAAAAATCAAGGGTTAACATCTCTCTCCCAACTGTTTCCTTCGGTGTGGCCCACCTGAATCACTAGTAAGCCTGATTCTTTGCTTTAGGCTTAACATGGAATTACACATCTAATGGTCGGAGTGGATCTCATTTAAACATCAACGTGGGCCCCATAAAAAATAAGGGTGGGTGTTCGGTAAAATTCCTACGAAGGTCTCAAGTCCAACAAGCTGGACTATAGGTCAAAGTCCAACAAGCTAATAACTTCTAGCCTTTTATGTGTATATGGTCTAATCAGTTGGCCCCATGATGAGCACCAACTTTTGGAAAACTCCACAACAACCACTCATTAAGTGGACCACAATTGTGTTTCGCTATTTACCAATGTCTGAACATTGTTTTATATGGTGTGACCCACTAGATGCGTATATGGGATCGACCGTTGCACTAGGCAATCCTCCTGATGGGGGCAATTGGTTGGAAGGGTTGGATGTCACATGCAATTGACACTTTGGAAGTTATCATATGGGTAGATTATAGCTTGTAGTCCAACCACTTGGACTTGAGAACTCTTTTTCGGAATATCACTATTCTCTAAGGACATGTGAGAAACAGAGGCCCATCCCTGATTTTTGACAGGGCCCACCATGGTGTGTATCTGAGATCCACTCTGACCATTAGATGTGTAATCCAGTGTTAGGCCCAGAGCCCAAAAAATTTATAATTAAAAAAATAAAAAATAAAAAAGGCTGGCTTGTGGTTCAGGTGGGCCACAGCAAGGAAAACAATTGGGAGAGAGAAGTCCACCCTTGGATTTTAAAGAGCCCACCGTGATGATTATATAAAATCCGCTCTAACCATCAAATGCTAGACTAAACTTAGGCCTGGGGCCCAAAAGTTAGGCTCGTCTGTCATTCAGGTGGACCGCACCAAGGGAAGTAGTTTGGAGGGTGAGGTTTGCCCTGTACATTGTTCACATGAATCATGATTTGCCAATCCACTCTATCAAGGGTTAGACCTTTGGTTAGACCATAGGTTATCAAGTCTTTTCTTACAACCTCTATCCACGTCCTTTTGGGTGTTCCCCTTGCCCTTTTAGTGCCTTCAACTTGCACCAACTCACTCCTTCATACAGGCAGGATTCTTGGTCTCCGTTGCACATGACCAAACCATCTAAGCCTACTTTTCCTCATCTTATTACCTATCGAGACAATAATCCTATGTTCTCTCAAATGCATTCATTTCTACCTTTATCATTTCTCATCTTGCCACTCATTCATCTCAACATCCTCATTTCAGCTACACTAATCCTATGAACTTCTTGTTCTTTAACAACCCAACATTTTTTTACCATAAAGCATGGCTGGTCTTATAACTATTCCATAAAATTTCCCTTTTAGTTTGAATGGTACACGATGATCTCATAAAACTCTATAGGCACATCTCCATTTCACCCAGCTTGAATTCTATGGGCAACATCCTTTTCAATCTCTCCGCTCACATGAATTATTGACCCAAGGTATTATAAGTGGTCATTTTTGGGAAACTTCTTGGTCAACAATCTTAACTAATTCCTCGCTTTCACACCTATATTATTAAAATTTCACTCCATGTACTCTATTTTAGTCCGACTAATTTTAAATACTTATATTCTAAAGTCCCTCCATAAATCTAGCTTTATGTTTACACCCTGTCTCATCTTCTCAATCAAAACTATGTCATTTGCAAACAACATACAACAGAGGATCACTTCCTACAAATGTCTCATTAACCCATCCATAACCAATGCAAAAAAGGTACATGCTTAATGTCTACCCCTGATGCAAGCCCACATTAATTGGGAACTCACTGATCTCTCCATTGGTGGTTCTCACATTTGTTCTACTCATACATATTGTTAACAATGCCAATCCTCTTAAGACTCCTTTCTTTTCCAACACCCATTGGATTAATTTCTAAGGACTCCATTGTATAGTTTCTCAAGTCAATAAAGACCATGTGGATATCCTTCCTCCTCTCCTTATATTTTCCCATCAATTGTCCAAGTAGAAAAATGGCTTCAGTGATAGACTTCCCAACATTCATCTCATGCCTTAGTCTTTGTTCAATCGCTCTCTCCCAAAGTTTCATAGTATAGCTCATAAGTTTAACTGCACAAAAGTTAGCGCAACTCTATATGTCTCCTTTGTTCCCACAAAACTTACTGCGACTCTGTATGTCTCCTCTGCTCTTATAAATAGGTATCATGCTATTGTTCCTCCATTTGTCTGGCATTTTCTTCGATCTTACAATCTTGTTAAACGACTTTGTCAATCAAAGTAACCCAGTATCTCCCGTACACTTCCAAACCTCTATCGGTATACCATTTGGTCCAAGGGCCCTTCCTCTTTTCATCTTTCTCAAAGATTATTTCATTTCAAATGTTCTAATCCTACGAATGTATCTATGGTATTCAACATCATTTGAATTTATGGTTCCTTCCATTCCTATCCTCTTCGAGTGGTTGTCATTTAACAAGTTCTAAAAATAGCTTATCCACCTTTCATTGATCCCATTGTCTTTTACTAGTACTGAGGCAAGACAATTAACCACTTGCTCTAAAAGCTCGAACTGATAGAGCATGGCAAATTAATCTATTTATCTCATAGCTCAGGCCCCAAATCTATTTATCTCATAGCTCAGGCCCTTCCTCTTTTCATCTTTCTCAAAGATTATTTCATTTCAAATGTTCTAATCCTACGAATGTATCTATGGTATTCAACATCATTTGAATTTATGGTTCCTTCCATTCCTATCCTCTTCGAGTGGTTGTCATTTAACAAGTTCTAAAAATAGCTTATCCACCTTTCATTGATCCCATTGTCTTTTACTAGTACTGAGGCAAGACAATTAACCACTTGCTTTAAAAGCTCGAACTGATAGAGCATGGCAAATTAATCTATTTATCTCATAGCTCAGGCCCCAAATCCATGGGTTAGATCCTCGGCCAAACCCTCCTCGTGAGCCCCAAATCCATGGGTTCCGCCCCCTTGTGGGCCCCAAATCCATGAGTTCCACCTCACACAGGCCCCAAATCCATGGGTTCTGCGGGCCGCCCACCCCAAGTGTGCCCCTGCATCCCACAAGCCACCACACTCGAGCACGGTGTGAAAATGCCCCCGCATTAAGTACCCTCTGGTTATCGCTCTTAATGCATTTAACATGATTTGGTCATTACCATTACTCGCTCCCATTTTTGCAAGTTTGAATACATCTTTCTCTAGTCCCCAGTCTAATGTAAAGATCAGCATAAGCCTTATGTTTAACCTCACTTGCTACTTTTTAAGAAGTCCTTTTCAGATTTCCATATTATTCATAATTTTCACCATTTCTAATCCCTTGCCAAGCTTTAAAACATCAATATTTCCCATGAATAGCTTTTTCTACACCATCAGTCCACCGCCAAGTTTCCTTCTATGATTGGCATTTCCCTCTAGATACCCCTAAAACATCTTTTGTCACTTTCCTAATGCACTCAACCATCTCATTCCATGTAACATTTACTTCTTCGTCGAAATTCCACTTTTCTTCTTCCAACAATTTTTTTCTAAACAACATTATTCTCTCCTTTAAATTCCACCACCTAGTTTTTGGACACTTATTAATTACACTCCCTTTCTACTATCTCTTAACATAGACATACATAACCAGTAACCTATGTAAGTATGTTGCGCAGTAAGAATCTCCTGGTATATCCTTGCAATCCTCACATATCGATTGTTTTGTTTTCCTAGGTAGAAAGAAATCTATTTGGCATGTGATGAATATGATCCACTTTTGAATGATATTAAATGTTCCTCTCTCTTTTTAATGTATGTATTTGCTAGAGCTAGATTGTATGCCATCGCAAAATCAAGGATAGCATTCCCCATCTCATTTCTTCTCCCAAAACCATATCCTCCATACATGCTCTTATATCCTCTACTTTATTTTCCCGCATGACCATTTAAGTCTCCTCCTGCAAATATCCTCTCTCTGCTCGGATGTCCTTGCATTAGCCCATCCATATCCTCCCACAATCATCTTTTGATTCTATCTTCTAACCTTGTATGTGGTACATATGCATTGAGAACATTGATTAACTCCACTCCTAACACGAGCTTTATTAATAAAATCGCATCAATTACTTTCTTAATATCTACTACTTTATCCCTTACATCTTTGTCTATCACCATCCTGACCCCATTTCTATTACTATCCTTTTCCTATATACAGAAGTTTATATCCATCAATTTCTTTAGTTTTGGCCCCTTTCCACTTGGTCTCTTGAATGCAAGCTATGTCAACTCCCATTCATTTCATTATATCTACTAACTTTATACTCTTACCTGTCATTGTTCCCATATTCCATGTGGCAAGACAATCATGTTCTCCTAGAGTAGCTTCTATACACACATGTCCAGAATGGCACAGGAACCCTTGCCTACTTCTCACAGAAACTGGGCATTGTTGTGACACTTCACTTCTGGAGGATGCCCTAGCCAACCCTAGCCCATTTCTCACTACACCCGGGTTCTGATGCAGAGCATTGCTTACAGGGAATGCCCTAGCATGAGTTTGGAATGCCAAATTGTTCGGATTCGTGATGGAAGTTATGGCATAAGTCTGACACCGGCTGCCACTCTGACAAAATCCTCCTTTATCCGGGCTTGGGACCAACAATGAGAGCACCAAAATCCCACAAGCACAATAGAATACACTATTAAATAGGTTGATTTCAATGAAGCACTATCTAATA
>JAJHSJ010000447.1:0-43012 GCA_021015155.1 Magnolia officinalis | reverse complement strand
GGTTGGTTGGCTAAAGCAGCTTCTCCTACCCCAAAATCATACATGATATGTCGAAAAACTCATTCTGGGTTTGTAAGATACGATTGTTTTAAGGTTCTGACGGTTCTGATCACTTCCACCTTTGATCGGGCCTTCTTTGGTCCATCTTTGCCGTGAAAGTGTCAGCAACCTGCCTTCGATCGACCCATACTGTTGGAAAAGAATGAAAAGGTGGACCCGATCGACCCCGAGTCGCTGAAAAGGGGTACCCAGTCGACCTCATCATGACCCGGTCGACCCTGGATCGCTGAAAAGGGGGACCCGGTTGACCCCGTCATGACCCGGTCAAACCTCGGGCTGCTGGACAAGGTGACCCGATCGACCTAGTCAGGACCTGGTCAACCCCGAATCGCTGGTCAGCAACAATTAGTTGTGGACAAATTCATTGCACTGACTTTAAAAATTTGTATCTATTTTTTATATATAACTACGATTGAGTGAGTGATTCAAAGCCAAATTGAACTTTAATAAGTCCAAGTTTATAGAAAAATAAATAGAAAAAATAAAAATCAAATTCAAGGAGGTTAATTTTAGGACATTTTAGAAACTGTAAAGAAAACTATTAGTTTCAGGCAGCTGGTACTTGTAGAAATTTAATATTTTTTTTTGAAATTCTAAATGAAATGAAATTTCATGGGGCTAAATTGTCATAATGAAGAATTATAAAAATGAATCAATGATTGAAAATGCCAAAAATGTTACCAGTAATAGACTTGTCTATGAAATAGACCAACATGAGAACTACTTACCTTCTCTTTTTAGTATCTATTGGGATTACGAGTATTATTCATTGCTTTAACATACATTTGATTCCCTCTTTCAAGTCGCCTTCCATCCCTCTTTGAAATTTCATAGGTTCTGGTACAACATATCGTCCATTGGGATTTTATTTATTCATATCATCTAATCTCTAGTTACAGATTTGAAAACTTTAACGCCCCACTTATTCTGTAGTTCCTTTTGCTTTACATCATCCTCATCTATTATTTCAGTGAGTTCTCGATCAAGTGCATGAAGTTCTCAATCAATTTCATCGAGTTCTTGGTCTTTTTCAGTGAGTTCTTGATCAACTCGCTAAAAATTGACCCCGTAGTCACTATAAATGACCAAGAACTTGGGTATATTTAACGAGAACTCCCTGAAATTGACCGAGCACTTCATGAAACTGACCGAGCACTTCGTGAAATTCATCGAGCACTTCATGAAATTGACTGAGTACTTCATGAAAATGACGGAGTACTTCTTGAAATTCATGGCGAAATGTTGTATTTTGTTGTGTAAATGATATTTTGTATAAAATTCATAGTGAATGAATATTTGCTTGTGAATTGTTCATTAATCTAATTGTGAATAATGATTTCTTTATGATTGGCTATATGTTTGTGAAATGTTATGACTTTCTTGAGTTATCGATCATTTTAAGAAAGTACTCGGTCATTTTCTGTTTATGATGAAATGAAATGAAATGAATGAAATAATATTTCTTGTTTCTAGATTTTGTTATTGATTTCTTCTATTGTGCTTGTGTAAATGATTGTTCAATTGGGAGTAGTTAGCATGAGCCTTGAATGTTGAAATAAGACCATTTAAATGTCCACCAATCATATAATAAGCCAATTCAATAATAATGATATATGTGTGAAATTAGACTGAGAACTCGCTTGCAAATGGGGTCATTTTCTCGAGGGCTTCTCAATTATAGATAAGCAGTTTTATGGGACCAATATTAAATTGTATGCAATGAGCTAAAATTGATTTCGGTGAGGTTTGGGTCGATCGTGTTACATCTGTTGCTTCATCTTACTAGCGAACATGTAATTTTACTGTTGGAGTTGTTTATTAGGTACTTAAAGAATGGAGTAAAATTAATGATGAATTTTTGAAATTTGAGAAACCGAGAATGGATGAAGAGCTCTTTCACAAATTACAAAACTTCCTGTCATCAAGCTATACTACTGTTGAGCTCAATTTATAACCAAAGCATAGACCGCTAAACTCTCCAATCTAAAGACTTCAATATTTAATTCATGAGAGTCGGCACCTCATTGCAAATGAACAATTTGCTCGTTATGAGTGAATGGTCAGCAGGCAGAAACCTGGTGTCATGACCCTAAATCTAGTGTTGGTAATCCATGATACTAGACACCAAATTTGGTTAACAACCTCCGTAGAACTCCGATTTTGAGACTTCCAACTATCACCTACTAAGTCTCATAAGTGGGGCTCCACAAGGAGGATTTTTGAAGGTAAAGACAACAAACATGTATCATTTCTCAAACGTTCATCATATTCAACATATATTACTGTGTACACTGAACACATCAAGGCAAAACCAAAATATAAACCATGTCATATTTACTATACCTGATGTACATATTCAGGGTGTTACAAAAATATATATATACACTGATATGTACAAAACAAAAAAGGCAACTGGAACTCGGTAGCATCACGGCAACATCTTCTGCAGCTCCCTATTCTCACCTGTAAAAAAAATAGAAAGGAAAACTGGAGCTACTAAGCCCAGTGAGTGCGTGTGCAGTGGAAATGAGTGAAAATGCATGTTTCATGTCATGCTCCTATAATGCACAGACTTCTTTCTGGCTCAATATATTAAATAAAGATAGATACAATGCATACATACTCTTCAATGTTTCCACAACTTTCCATATGTCTCAATTGGATCACCAAGGTCTAAAACAGAGGTGGGACTCACATATGATTTACTACCCCCTTGTGTAGACTTTTCCACCGTGGTCAACTACAGAGGTGGGACTACATAGTTCACGGGCTGAACTAGTCTAACCCACTTGTGTTAAACCTCACTACCTGCCAACAGCGAGAAGTAATAAGTCACCTGACAAAACGATAGCGAACAATTTACGAGCTCGTCACATAAAACCTATCTTTGCTTGCCCATCAGCAAGTTAGGTCAAACCTCTCAACCAATCGACACACGTCGGTGGGAGTTGCTGCCTACTTTGGTATTTCAGCATTCCAGCGTTTTGTTCTTTCACCCGGTCTAAACATTGGTCGCTCCCAATGGTACCAGTCGGGGTTTAGGGACTTTCACCCATAGACCCTCTAATCATGTCCTGTCGACTTACACATTTCCGATGTGGTATCCAACTCAAGTTATAACAAAGTATGTTTCATCGCATTTACAATCACCATATGCATAAGTCCACATACAAGCACAATATGTCATGGTTTTCAAGGCAAGCATATGACGACCTTCCTCATATGATCTCCTCATACATTTAAATTCCTCATAAGGGTCTCATGAAATACATCATGTATCTAGACGGTTTACATACTCATCATAGACACATCGTGTGTCGCACTACAACCCACTATGATCACCATATCAAGATGTGAATCATTCACTCTCAAGCATACAATGATACAACAACTATGAATCATGCATATGATATGCATATGACTTAGCCAATCTAACTCCAATCCGGGATTTATTCTGCTATAAGACTTCATGTTACAAGCATGCTTTTTCTCAAGAAGTAACTACATTAAAAGGATGAAGGATATTTCTTTGAAACGATTTGTCAAACAGGTAGCGGGCGGACGTTGTAAGGGACAAAGAGAGAACCCATTTGTAAGGGACAAAGAGAGCTCGTTTGAAAAACGTATGACTTTCATCTAATCAGCCATTAATAACTTAGTCAACTAACTTAAAAAATCCAGCCATAACCTTAAGAAAATCTAACAATAACCTAACGAATTTAAATCAGCAAAGCTAGTCTTCTATAGGGTTTTGAAAGAAAATCCAGCAATAACTTAACCAACTCCATCAGAAATTCCAGCAATAACCTAACCCTAAATGAAAATCCAGCAATCTACTAACCCTAAATGCAAATCCAGCGAAAACCTAACCCTAAAACAGAACATCCAGCAATTATTTAACCTTAAAACAGAAATTTCAACAATCTTCTAACCCTAAATGAAAATCCAGCTAAAACCTAACCTTAAAACAACCTTAAAACAGAAATTCTAACAATCTTCTAACCCTAAATGAAAATCTAGCAAAAACTTAACCCTAAAAAGAAAAATCCAGCAATTATCTAACCTTAAAACAGAAATTCCACATTCTTCTAACCCTTAATGAAAATCTAGCGAAAACCTACCCTAAATTAAAATAGAAAATCAGCAATTTTCTAACCTTAAAACAAAATTCCAGCAATAGGGTTTTGAAGGAAACCTCAACGTACAATATACGTGCTCCTAATCTATGCACTTACCTGTAATTATCAGAGGTTTGGCTCTCAACCTCAGGTTCTCTTTCCTTTTCTTTTCTTTTTTCTCAACTTCACACTCAACAAGAAAGAGAAATTCCAGTGATAGTGATGTAGAGTTTTGAAGGAAACCTCAACGTACACATATACGTGCTCATAATCTATGCACTCACCTGTAATTGTAACGCCCTGAAAATCGGGGTCTAGTCTAGTAGCAACCCAACACCCGAGTTCCAAAACATCACTTATGCAACATAAATGCTTATGATTGAATGTTGTCTATGTCAGTGCAATAATCATGAGTGGGATTATACCAAAACAGTAATTCATACTCCAGATCAAGTTATAAAACACAAGCGGAAGACTGAATGATGTGTATAGATGTATATGAAGCCAGAAATGTCACAATCGGTCTCCAGAGTATGAACACCTTACTGAGTCACCATATACATTATTTGTTTCAATAATCAAAATGCCAAAATGGTACAACTATAATGGTACACCCACCCTATAGCCCGTCATCTGAATGGCCTAAGCGTAGCCTCCAGAGAACTGCATGTAGGAGAACTCATCCTGATCGTCATAGTATCAGGCTCAGCCTCCTATATCTCGTCAATACCTGCATCTAAGACAGAGTCTGGTGGGTGTCCAGAACACTGTCCCGTAACGTGGGAGTGAGTAGCTAACTCAGTGGAACAATAAAGCATAGGTTAACATGCTATCAATCCAGTCAAGCAGTAAGGATAAAGCAGTACAATCAAGCACTCCTAAATACTCTTATTAATGCAAGCATGAGTGCAGTCATGATGCATGCACTCGCCAATGCTCCCTCATGCGACAACATCTTACGTCCGCGGCATGCGTTCATCCCTCAGTGCTCCACATTTTCTAGGCACATGCATGCTATGTTTATGAGCGTGATTACCGAGTTATTATTAGTCCTTTTATAGCAGCAGTATTGGGAACTAAGGTACCTTCATTATATCATTCCCAAACAATGATCCATTCTGGGTCGTCAGTCCTAGATAATCTCATACGATGATACAGTTCTAAGGTCGCTGTAAAGGGCGTCGTCAGGGCTGTTACATGCTGTTACGTTGATGCACTCGTTGCACCGCTCCCCCATCACCTTATCAATACAGGCCTAGTTTAATACTCTGTTACTATGGGAAGGCTCGTCGCCTCTACGCAGATTCAGAGTATACTCGAGGTCACTACAAAGGGCTCGTCACTAATCAGTGTAGGCCGACAGCTCGAATACAGTGTCCCACACCACCGTATTCGGCTCACGAGTCTGGGTTGTTGTTTCACTGGTCTCTACGGGGAGGCTCGTGGCCCGAGCGTAAGCCGACAGCTCGACCACGGTGTCCCATACCACCATGCCCGCTCATGAGTCTTAGCTTAGGTACCCAAGGTTAACGGGATTACACTGGTAAGTGTTTGGTACCTTAGGTTTAAGAGCAGTAGCGTCCAAACATGGTGAACATACATTAGACAGATCGGGTTACTTGACGAGCTCGACTAGCACAAGCGCACAACCAGCTGAACGACATGAATGAAGTGCATAAGCATTTCGCGTAGCCTAACCACTGTCGCCAACCGAAGTACGACTCGGGTTCGTCAAACACATCGTACGTGGCAGAATGAATCTCAACCACGAACTAAAGTCTGTTGCCGACCGTCTGGACTAAATCATAGCCCCAATCACATTCAATCCATAACTAGAAAGCATGTATAGTAGCAAAGCATAAGTAACAAGTTATTCAAGCATGTTGACAAGCATGTTATCAAGCACAATGTAAACAAGAAATACAACACATACATTTCGTAAGTGAGCGATTAAATTAAACAACTTGCATGGAGGAAATCATATACATCTCTAAGGTAGTTGAGAATCCTATCTCAACACCTATCTAAAGCACTATCATCTAAGTACTTACTCTTATAAACATTTTGACAAACACTTAGAATACACTCTTTTAATATACATAGCGTATACTAGCAAAAACATGTATTAGGGCGAATCCTTTCGCCAAATAAGTATTATACACATATATAACATGTTCATACAGTAATTAATCATGGCAACCAAACTTTCAAAATTTATACCTATATGGTATTTTCTACAAATATACAGAATACACAATATGTCATAATTTGCATACACAACTGAAACGCAAAACAAACATCGGATTGTGCATGTATAATAACACCCAGATCATGAATCTATCATTATCTGACATTGAAAGCGTTGAAAACCATAACCTATACGTCTAAAGTCCGCACCTTACGCCGTAGAAACGTAACGAACTTAACAAAACTCTACGTCTTCGTCAACGTCGATACGACGACCTATAACACAAGGTAAGTCAGCTACTTCACTACTTACACCAATAGAAACCCTAAAATAGGTTAGGGTTAGGGTTTTTTTACCTAGAATTGAAGTCAGAGTCGTCAGGATAGCTATTGGAAAGTGGATAAGGTTAATAGCACGTAAATCGGCAGGGTAGAATAACGGGAAGATTCTTCCACTTCTCTCACACTCTCTTCTCTCTCTTCTCTCTCCTTCTTCTCTCTCCTAGGATCTCTATGGTGAGAATGAGAGAAGGTTTAAGATCCATTATATAGGCCTAAAATACTCCAGATTAGACCTAGGTCAAGTATACTTAGGTTATGTCCAAAGTGGGTTTGTTCCAGCTCAACGGAGCACTTCTGGAGCCCTCCCTTGAGCCAAAGGTCGGACTTAAGCTCACTGACTATGGATCTAGGTCGAGTTAAGTTTTCATTCCAATCAGGTTTTCAGATCGCACGTGGCGGACCCGTTTCAGTTCAACGGTCACAGAAACTCAATCAGGGTTACAAACACACAAACATGTGTGGGAAATGTTTCCTGATCCGAGGGTGTATTTGGGTCTGTATTTTTCCGATTCTGACGATCTGATTGCTTATATTTGGCCCGCAAACATCAAGTCTCAGATTACTTAAATTTTTTTTAATTTCTAAAGAAAACCAGGTTTCCTCACACTCCTCGCTCCGGGCTCAATCGAATAGCCGTGAGATACTATTTGGATTTGATCTCCGAGATGGTTATCAAGCCCAGTAAGGCGGTCCTAATTCCATAATTCTATAACCTCTATTATTCGGACTTTCGATGTGTGCGGTCCAGATCTGATACTAGAGTGCTCGTGTTTCCATGTGCTAGAGCAGCTGGGTAATGAGATTGATCCTAGATTTTAGGGTAACCTAGCGTTTAATGATTCTACAAGTTTTGGGTCTTGTAGATCGTATTTAAAGTGATTCAAGCGGATTTTCATGGCTAATCTAGTTTAGCACTTAGTTAACTTTGTCTAATTTCTAAAGGATTTGATCCTAAGTGATTTATGCTTGAGGTGATACTCGGGCCATTACACGAAGTTTTCTGAGTCGTTACAATCTACCCCCCTTAATGAAAAATTTCATCCTCGAAATTAGTACATTTTCGTACTCCTCGAGAATTTGAGGGTAATTCTTTCTGACCTCGGCTTCTATCTCCCAAGTAACTTCCTTCTCTGTATGATGCGTCCACAGTACCTTTACCAGTGGAATGACCTTGCTGCGCAATACCTGCTCCTTTTTATCTAGGATACGTGTCGGACACAGTACATATGTAGCATCCTCGCTCAACTGTACCTGCTCCCATCTGATGATATGTGAAAGATCGGTGACGTACTTCTTTAGCATGGATACATGAAATACGTTATGCACACTTGCAAGTGGAGTGGGCAAAGCAAGACTGTATGCCACCGCTCCCACTCGATCAAGTATCTGAAATGGGCCAATGAATCGGCATAAGCTTCCCCTTCTTCCCAAACCGAATGACTCTCTCCATAGGGGAAACTTTGAGGAATACGTGATCTCCAACCTCAAACTCAAGTGGTCGCCACCTCGTATCAGCATAACTCTTCTGTCTGCTATAGGCCGTAAGAAGTCGACGCCTGATAATGTCGATCTTCTTTGAGGTCGCCTGTACTAACTTTGGGCCAATCAAACTGCACTCTCCAATCTCTGCCCAGTAATGCGGTGCTCTACAAGGGCGACCATACAGGGCCTCGTAAGGAGCCATACCAATACTAGCCTGAAAATTGTTATTGTAGGCGAACTCTGCATACGGTAGGCAGTCATCCCAACTGTCCTTGAAGTCCAAAACACAGGCCCGCAACATATTTTTCAAAATCTGATTCACTCGCTCTTTCTGTCCGTCGATCTGAGGGTGAAACGCGGTGAGTACTGAACTTCAACTTCACACCCATCACTTCCTGGATACGAGTCCAGAAGATAGATGTGAATCGCGTGTCTCTGTCCGACACAATCTCTAAGGAAACTCTATGCAGACGCACTATTTCTTTGATGTACAACCTAGCCAAGTCGTCTGCAAAGTTCGTCACTCTGATAGGGAGAAAATGAGCCGATTTGGTTAATCGATCCACGATCACTCAAATAGAGTCATAACCCTTTCGCGTCTTCGGCAGCCCCGAGATGAAGTCCCACTTCCATTCAGCTATGGGCATGGGCTGAAGGAGTCTAATAAGTCGGCGATGCTTGACCTTGACCTGCTGACACGTGAGACAACGTGAAACATACTCTAAGATGTGGACCTTCATATTGTCCCACCAATACGACCGCTTCATGTCCTGATACATCTTCGTGCTACCGGGATGCATCACGAGCTTCGATCTATAGGCAGTCTCGAGAAGCTCCTGTCTCAATTCCTGAACATCTGGGACGCATAGGCGGCCACGGTATCGTAGGCCCCCATCTGTGCCAACTCGCCACTTGGAGTCCACATCATCGCTAGCTTGCTCTTGAATCCCAAAACAACTGCTCGTCGCCCTTCTGGGTCTCGATAATCCGGTCATCAATAAGTGGTCGCACCCGAACATGTGCGACACACTCGAATGGCTCCTCCACTGTGAGTTTCTGCTCGAAGTCCTGCACGAACTCCAACATATCCCATTCTGCTATCATCAGCGAAGCCGCAAATATGATCGCCTTCTTGCGACTCAACACATCTGCCATAAGGTTGGCCTTGCCAGGATGGTAGGAAACCTCGAACTTGAAGTCCTTCAAGGTCTTCATCCATCGGCGCTGCCTCATATTCAAGTCCCGCTGAGTGAATATATACTTAAGGCTCTTGTGGTCGCAGAAAAGATCGAACTCCTCTCCGTAGAGGTAATGTCTCCAGAGCTTCAATGCAAATATGACCGCTGCTAACTCAAGGTCGTGCGTAGGGTAATTCTCCTCATGCTTCCTTAATTGTCTCGAGACATATGCAATCACCCTGTCCTTCTGCATAAGAAAATAACCCAAACCAACGCGAGACGCGTCAGTGTATATAGTGTACTTGACCCCTTGCTCTAGCAATACTAACACGGGGGCGGACGTCAGTCTGTCCTTCAGCTCCTGAAAAGCTGTTTCCGCCTTCTCACTACAGGCGAACTTCAGATCCTTCCGTGTCAACTGTGACAACGATCTCGTTATCTTCGAGAAGTCTCGAATGAATCGTCGGTAATAGCCTGCCAGGTCCAGAAAACTCCTCACCACAGTAACCGAACCAAGCTGCTTCCAGTCCTGAACGCGGCTACCTTAACCAGGTCCACTGTTATCCCTTCCTTGGACACCACACCAGGACATTAACTTCCTCAGGAGAAGTTAACCTTATTCCTGCTGCGAACTTATACTCCGCGAACAACTGATTCTTCCTCAGAATATGTAGGACTGTCTGTAAGTGTTCCTCGTGTTCTTCCCGACTCGTATAGGATACCAGGATGTCGTCGATAAAACGATGACGAATCGGTATAGGAATGGCCGAAATACCCGGTTCATCAAGTCCATGAAGACGGACGGTGCGTTCGTAAGACCGAACGACATCACAAGGAACTCGTAATGCCCAAAACAAGTCCTGAAAGTCGTATGCTGCACGTCTTCATCCCTGACGCGCAACTGATGATACCCTGACTGTAAATCGATCTTCGAAAAATACTTTGCCCCCCTCAATTGATCAAACAGGTCGTCTATCTTGGGCAAAGGATATTTGTTCTTCACAGTCAACTGGTTCAACCTACGGTAATCAATACATAACTGTAGCGATCCGTCTTTCTTCTTGACAAACAACACAGGTGCTCCCCAATGAGACACACTGGGTCATATAAAGCCCTTCTCTACCAGTCCATTGATCTGTTTCCTCAATTTCTCCATCTCACATGGAGGCATGCGATACATCGGTAATGAAACGGGTGTCGCACCAGGCACAAGATCAATGGTGAAGTCGATCTCGTGCTGAGGAGACAACCCAGGAATCGGTTCAAACACGTTCGCAAAAGCCTGAACTACAGGCGTATCCACAAGCGTCGGAACATCAGTAGCCTCCAATGAAGAAACGAAACACCACAACCGAGAAGTGTGACTGACCTGAATAGGGAAAGTAAAAGCCGTGCCCTCTGGTCCGTGGGCTGTAACCATCCTAGTCTCGCAATCGATCTCTGCTCGCATCTTAATAAGCCAGTCCATACCGAAAATGACATCGTAATGGAATAGGGGGACGACGATCAGGTCGACTAATATAGTTTTGCCACCCAAATCTATCGGGCAGCCCTCACACATACTAGTAATATCAAAGAAAGTCTTGTGGCAATGATGACCCTCACTCCCCTCGTAGGAGCAGTAATCAACCCCAGTCGCTTGACTGCTGTGCATGAGATCATAGAGGTAGTGGACCCTGTGTCCACTAGCAAGAAGACAGGAATACCTTGGACGTGTGCAGTGGCCTAGAAGGCCATAGGTGTTGAAGGTGCTGTCTTTAGCTCCTCCGCCGTAAGTGTATGAATGTGTGCCTGCTGAGGTCGGTTGGGTTGAGGCACCATAGGTCGCTGTGGTGGCCTAAAACGAGGTGCAGGAGGTCTAAAGGATGGATGTTCAGGTGTTGTCCGTAGTAGTGGAGCCGATAAAGCCTGAGGGCGAGGACGATCAATCCGCTGTGGTGGTGCAAACCTGCTATCTCTCATCTGTGCGAAGCAACTCTCTGCAGGGTGACCCTGTTTCCCACAGTAAGAACAGGTCACACCTGGACACCTCATCGGAACTACTGGCGCCGCAATCCTGAGAGGAGAGTCAATACGAGGCCTCTTGCCGAGAAATGGCCTGCTCTGGATATCTGGTCGTGGCCTAGGAATCATGGGGCCACGAGAACATGTCAGTCGTTCAACATCCTGCTCCGCGCGCATAGACATATGAACTAACTCGGCATAGGAGAGTATGCTGACACAGCACATCTTCAACCGAATATCAGATCGCAAGCCCTCAGAAAAATGTCGTATCCGCATCTGTTCATCAGCGAGTATCGTAGGGACGTATCTGCCTAGTTCAGTAAAGCGATGCTCGTACTCAGTAACTGTCATGCCTCCCTGCCTGAGGCGCAAGAACTCATTCTCCCTCTCATGTCGGTAAGTCTGAAGGTAGTACTTTTCGTGAAAACGAAACTCGAAAGCTGCCCAGGTCCATACATAGCCAACTACGACTGTCCGTAGGACACCATCCCACCACATACTGGCCTCTTTCTCAAACATAAATGTGGCCAACTCAACCTGCTCTGACTCGATACAATGCAGCATCCGTAACATCTTGGAGATGCGGTCTAGTCAATATTCAGCCTCCTCGGGTCTGTGAGAACCCGTAAACGTAGGAGGCCTCAAGCACTGGAATCGATCGAGAAGCCACTAGGGCCACTAGTACCCAAATGCCCCGTGGGGTATGCAGTATGTGCAGGTGGGTGGAGGCACATCCTCAGCCTGAGCAAAAGGCTCTGCAGTCTCAGTAGGACGATGTGAAGTGAGAGGTGGAGTCGCACACTCCACCCTGATATAAGGCCCCCAATAGTGGCCAAGAGTTGTTGCTGCTGCTGTTGCTGATGTTGCACCTGTTGCTGCTGGTTGCTGCTGCACCTGCTGCTGGTGCATCATCATCAATAACTGCTTCAACTTATCCATAGGTGGGGTAGGTTGAGACACGTACTCGCGAACTGGTGGTGTATAAGGTGGTAGTCCAGCTGTAGGACCAGTGGAAGGTTGAGACGTAGGTATAGTCTCACGATCCGGGCCCAAACCAGGGTCCGTACGACCATCTTTGTGGGAAGGAGTCTGATCCATCGTATCAGTGAGTGTGAGGTGTGTCGTGCGCCGCGTATATATCCGTGGCATGCCCTATACAACATAGGTGCAACACATGTAAGATGAAGCATAGCAACACAATACACAATCACTTAAGCATTCCACACACTTCATAACAAAAAAAGAGGCTGCATTGCATTTCATTACCAAAATTATCACAATACATGGAATGCAGAGTTACATGAATCATGACAGAAGATCAGATGCATGTGAGCTAATACAACCAAAGCCTCAAACACTTAAAAAATGTTACTACTACTGCACTACTAGGCCTATCACATGAAAACACAAATATATCCTAAAGCAGTAACCAAAACGAGCTGCAAACAACGCCATGGATGACTAGGCATCTGAGTCTGGCGAAGGAGGAGGGGCACCCTTATCCTGCAGATAGCACAGGATAGTCTTCAGTGTACGAGTCACTTTCTTGAACTTGTGTTTCACGAGGCCCCGTAGATCCATAATGTCCTGTCGTAGGACAGCCTGACCCTGTCGTAGCCTAGCATGATCCTCCTCCAGTCGAGCTATACGAGCATCCCAAGCAGCCCGATCAGTATCTTGCACCAGTGGAGTAAGAGCTCAAATGAGAGAAAACGAAAAGGGTAGAGGGTAGGTGTTGCTGTAACGATGAAGGGGTGTGGGTTTTAACAGGAAATGGCGGAATGGGCGATTGAAGAGGAGGTTTGAGAGAGAAAACCGAATTTTTGAAGGAAAGGGAGAGCTTGGAGGGGGGTTTTGTGAAGAAGGTATGCCTTTGGGGAAGCTTTAAGCCACGGCCCATGTACCAAGGGGTCACCCTAGGCCCCAAAGACCGTCGGCCCGACCGGCCAGCCCATTAACCGATGAGGCCTCGCCAACTCGGCGAGGTTCTCTCCACTCCTTGGACTATCCGGCGATGCCTCGCCATTTGGGCGAGGTCCTCGTGACCTCTAGGCCCTAAAATGATGTGGGGTCCACCCTGGGTCCCTCTGGATTTGCATGGATAGGCCCCAGACTCCGTTTTGTTTTGAGTCGTTTCGGGTAGTTTTGGGACGTTTCTGATGCACGGCTGTGTATTTACCGATTTCTAATGGCTGGAATGGGGTGAGTTGTGATCTAAACCAGTCGTTTGACGGTTTAGAAGTGGTTTGAGGTCAAATCGTGCGATCGCGGTTGAGTACAGACTCAAACGAAACGACCGATTTCAGTGAACTTCGCCAATTGGCAAAATCGGAATACCTAGAACTGTTTTCTACATTTTCTCGCACCCTCCTATGTCGAAATGCGCAGCGTACGTCGTGTGACCATAACCCAGATCCGGTTTAATCCAAATCATGCTCTGATACTAACTTGTAACGCCCTAAAAATCGGGGGTCGAGTAGCAACTCAACACCCGAGTTCTAAAACATCACTTATGCAACATAAATGTTTATGATTAAATATTGTCTGTGTCAGTGCAATAATCATGAGTGGGATTATACCAAAACAGTAATTCATACTTCAGATCAAGTTATAAAACACAAGCGGAAGACCGAAAGATGTATATAGATGTATATGAAGCCAGAAATGTCACAATCGGTCTCCAGAGTATGAACACTTTACTGAGTCACCATATACATGTATTTGTTTCAAAAATCAAAATGCAAAAAATGGTACAACTATAATGGTACACCCTGTAGCCCCGTCATCTGAATGGCCTAAGCGTAGCCTCCAGAGAACTGCATGTAGGAGAACTCATCTTGATCGTCATAGTAATCAGGCCCAGCCTCCTGTATCTCATCAATACCTGCATCAAAGATAGAGTTTGGTGGGTGTCCAGAACACCGTCCCGTAACGTGGGAGTGAGTAGCTAACTCAGTGGAACAATAAAGCATAGGTTGACATGTTATCAATCCAATCAAGCAGTAAGGAAAAAGCAGTACAATCAAACACTCCTAAATACTCTTATTAATGCAAGTATGAGTGCAGTCATGATGCATGCACTCATCAATGCTCCCTCATGCGGCAACATCTTACGTCCGCTGTATGTGTTCATCCCTCAGTGTTCCACATATTCCAGGCACATGCAGTGCTATGTTATGAGCGTGATTACCGAGTTATTATTAGTCTTTTTCATACAGCAGTATTGAAAAACTAAGGTACCTTCCAAACAATGATCTATTCTAGGGTCGTCAGTCGTAGATAATCTTATACGATGATACGGTTCTAGGTCGCTGTAAAGGGCTGTCAGGGCTGTTACACGCATTCGTTGCACCGCTCCCCCATCACCTTATCAATACAGGCCTAGTTTATACTTTGTTTATTACGGGAAGGCTCGTCGCCTCTCCGCAGATTCAGATTATACTCGAGGTCACTACAAAGGGCTCATCACCAATCAGTGTAGGTCGACAGCTCGAATACAGTGTCCCATACCACCGTATTCGGCTCACGAATCTGGGTTGCTCACTGGTCACTACGGGGAGGCTCGTAGCCCCAGCGTAGGCCGACAGCTCAACCACGATGTCCCATACCACCATGCCCCGCTCATGAGTCTTAGCGGATCGAGGTACCAAGGTTCACGGGATTACACTGATAAGTTTAGTACCTTAGGTTCAAGCAGTAGCGTCCAAATATGGTGAACATACATTAGACAGATCGGGTTACTTGACGAGCTCGACTAGCACGAGCGCACAACCAGCTGAACGACATGAAGTGCATAAGCACTTCGCGTGGCCTAACCACTGTCACCAACCGAAGTACGACTCGGGTTCGTCGAACACATCCTACGTGGCGGAATGAATCTCAACCACGAACTCAAGTCTGTTACCGATCGTCTGGACTAAATCATAGCCCTAATCACATTCAATCCATAACCAGGAAGCATGTATAGTGGCAAAGCATAATTAACAAGTGATTCAAACATGTTGACAAGCATGTTATAAAGCACAATGTAAACAAGAAATACAACACATACATTTCATAAGTGAGCAATTAAATTAAACAACTTGCATGGAGAAAATCATATACATCTCCAAGGTAGTTGAGAATCCTATCTCAACACCTATCTAAAGCACTATCATCTATGTACTTACTCTTACAAACATTTTCACAAACACTTAAAATACACTCTTTTAACATACATAGCGTATACTAGCAAAAATATGTATTAGGGCGAATCCTTTCGCCAAGTATTATACACATATATAGCATGTTCATACAGTAATTAATCATGGCAACCACACTTTCAAAATTTGTATGTATACGGTATTTTCTACAAATATACAGAATACACAATATGCCATAATTTGCATATGCAACTGAAACGCAAAACGAACATCGGATTGTGCATGTACAATAACACCCAGATTATGAATCTATCATTATTTGACATTGAAATCGTTGAAAACCATAACCTATACGTCTAAAGTCCGCACCTTACGTTGTAGAAACGTAACGAACTTAACAGAAACTCTACGCCTTCGTCAACGTCGATACGACGACCTATAACACAAGGTAAGTCAACTACTTCGCTACTTGTACCAATAGAAACCCTAAAACAGGTTAGGGTTAGGGTTTTCTTACCTAGAATTGAAGTCAGAGTCGTCGAGATAGCTATTGGAAAGCGATGGTTAAGCACGTAAATCGGCATGGTAGAATAACAGGAAGATTCTCCCACTTCTCTCACGCTTTCTCTCTCTTTTCTCTCTTCTCTCTTCTCTCTCCTAGGGTTTTCTCAAATTCGTATGGTGAGAATGAGAGAGGGTTTAAGGTCCTTATATAGGCCTAAAACACTCCAAATTAGACCTAGGGTCAAGGTATACTTAGGTTATGTCCAAAGCGGGTCTGTTCCGTCTCAACGGAGCACTTCTAGAGCCCTCCCTTGAGCCAAAGGTCGGACTTAAGCTCACAGACTATGGATCTAGGTTGAGTTAAGTTTTCATTCCAATCGGGTTTCCAGATCGCACGTGGCGGACCAGTTTCAGTTCAACGGTCACAGAAACTCGATCAGGGTTACAAATACATAGACATGTATGAGAAATGTTTCCTAATCCGAGGGTGTATTTGGGTTAGATTCCGACGGTCTGATTACTTATATTTGGCCCGCAAACATCAAGTCTCAGATTACTTAAATTTGATTTAATTTCTAAAGAAAACCAGGTTTCCTCACACTCCTCGCTCCGAGCTCAAGCGAATAGCCGTGGGACACTATTTGGATTTGATCTCCGAGATGGTTATTAAGCCCAGCAAGGCGGTCCTAATTCTATAACCTCGTATTATTCAGACTTTCGACGTGCGGCCCAGATCTGATACGGAGTTTCAATGTGCTCCCGAGAGCAGCCGGGTAATGAGATTGATCCTAGATTTTAGGGTAACCTAGCGTTAATGATTCTACAAGTTTTGAGCCTTATAGATCGTATTTAAAGTGATTCAAGCGGATTTCATGGCTAATCTAGTTTAGCACTTAGTTAACTTTGTCTAATTTCTAAAGGATTTGATCCTATGTGATTTCTTCCTGAGGTGATACTCGGGCCATTGCACGAAATTTTTCGAGTCGTTACAATAATTATCAGAGGTATGGCTCTCAACCTCAGCTTTTCTTTCCTTTTCTTCTTCTTCTTCTTCTCAACTTCACACTCAACAAGAAGCTGAAAAATAAAATGTTGCAAGAGGGTTTTCATATGTGTGGACTTGAAATTGGTTTTAAAGGGTTATGGGATGTTTTGTGATGTTTTGAAAAGTATAAGAGTATAGTAGCAGTATAACAATGTTATTTAAGTAGTTGGAACTAACGTATTCCAAGGAGTTTAAAAACATCGAGGTCATATGAGTATATTTTCTCAAAATATACATGTACATATCTATGCATAACTTACAATCCGGGTATCCTATTGACATGTCGTTTTCGCCATTAACTCCGAAACTCGACTACGGTTACAACAGTTAGGCTCTCGGACCTAACAGATTTTGAAAACTCGATGGTGGGGCTCCGACAGATAAAATAAAGACATAATTGTCATTTCTCAGATTGTTTAATTTTAAGTCCATATCTTAAAATTCAGAAATCGGGTTGAAATACGACTTGCGACTTGATAACAAAACAACATTATAATCAAGGCAAAACATTCTCGAGGCCAATGGACCTATAGTCAACGGCTATCTAGTGTACAAACCCGATTTCGAGATCACGGGTCTTACAACTGGGGTAGAGTCGACGCCTCCTTACAAATGAACAAGTTGTTCGGTATGAGTGAATGGTCGGCATGATACTTAGGGTAAAGTCGATGCCTCATTGCAAATGAAGTACTCGGTCACTTTCATGAAGTACTTAGTAAATTTCATGAAGTGCTTGGTCAATTTCATGAAGTATTCAGTCAATATCGCTCACTTTCCCACTCTCTCTCAAGCTCTCTCCTTATCTCCCAAACTCGAGAAATGAAAGAAATTGGCATACGCCCTTTTATAAACCCACTTGAAAATCTCAAGTGTTTTTTGAAATTCGGAAGATGTCGGTTGGACTGACAGGAATCGACGACTGGTCGGTCCAACTGACAAATGTTAATTCTATTATGTTTCTAAGTTACTCAAGCCGGTTGATCCAACTTGTTCATTTGCAATAAGGCGCCGACTCTACCCTAGGTGTTCTGCTAACCATTCATTCATACCGAGCAACTTGTTCATTTGCAATGAGGCACCAACTCTACCCTAGGTATCCTGTTGACCATTCACTCATACCAAGCAACTCGTTTATTTGCAATGAGGCGCCAACTCTCATGAATTAAACACTGAAGTCTTTGTAATTGGAGAGTTCAACGGTCTATGCTTTGGTTATAACTTGAGCTCAACAGTATAGCTCGATGGCATGAAGGTTTGTAATTCGTGAAAGAGCTCTTAATCCATTCTCGGTTTCTCAAAAATTCATCATCGATTTTTTCTTCCTTCTTTAAATACCTAAGAAACTCCAGCGGTAAAATTCCATGTTTGCTAGTAAGATGAAGCAACAGATGTAACCCGATCGACCCAAACCTCATCAAAATCAATTTCAGCTCATCTGCATACATTTTAATATTCATCCCATAAAATTGCTCATCTATAAGTGAGAAGCCCTCGAGAATGAGTGGTCCCTTGAATGAGTGTAGAGAGATTGGGTTGACTGGGTTCAAACCCGGTCGACCGGGTATGGATGGACAACAGGTTGGGGTTGACCAGGTCTGAACCTAGTCGATCGGGTATGGATGAATTGATCGAGCACTTCTTGAAAATAACCGAACACTTTATGAAATTGATCGAGCACTTCTTGAAATTGACCGAGCTCTTCGTGAAATTGATCGAGCACTTCTTAAAATTGACCGATCACTTCGAAATTAAACGAGTACTTCTTGAAATTCACCGAGCACTACATCAAATTGACCGAGTATTTCGCGATATTGACTAAGTACTTTATGAAATTAATCAAGCACTTCATGAAATTCAACAAGAACTTCGTGAAAATCAACGAGCACTTCGTGAAATTGACCAAGCACTTCTTGAATTGACCGAGCACTTCATGAAATTCACCGAGCACTTCGTGAAATTCATTGAGCACTTTGTGAAATTGACTTCTTGAAATTCATCAAGCACTTCATGAAATTCACTAAGCACTTTATCAAATTGACCGAGTATTTCATGAAATTGATTGAGCACTTCATGAAATTCAACAAGCATTTCATGAAATTGACCGAGCACTTCTTGAAGTGTTTGAAATTGACCAACAACTTCTTGAAATTGATCAAGAACTCGGGAAAGTCATAACATTTCACAAACAAATCACTAATCACAAAGAAATCACCATCCACAATTAAATTAATTCAAAATTTACGAACAAATCTTCATTTACCATAAATTTTATATAAGATATCATTTATAACTAAATACAATATTTCACAAAATTTCCTTCTTCTTCCCGTGCGTGGCTTCTTCAATGGAGGCACCATTTTCGTCATTCCCTGAAAAAAGAAAATAAAAAATAAAAATAAAAAGTAACGGTTTGTGGTAACAAGGGTATTCTCGTTAGAAAAAAAAAAAAAAAATCTAACAAGGAAGAGAGGAGAAGATTTGGAAGAGGAGAAGATTTTAGAAAATAGGTTTTTGGTGGAAGGATATTCTCGTAGGGTTAGATCTAACAAGGAAGAGTGGAGAAGATTATAGAAAATAGGTTTTTGGTAGATGGATATTCTTATATGAAGAGGAGAGAAAATTCCAGGAAATGGAACTTTGGTGGTAGGGTATTCTTGTATTATAACATCCCAGATTTTTTCTAACTTGGCAATGGACGCCCTTGGACGTAGAACTGTCATAGGACCTTATTCTGTTATAATTAGGGCATGAATTAGGTAAGTATTAATAGCTTGGATCACTTTATCTACAAACTGCAAAGGCCCAAGTACCACCTCAGGCAGAAAATCAAATAGGACCAAATCCTTTAGGAATTAGACAAAATTAACTAAGTGGTAAACTAGATTCGGTATGAAATCCGCTTGAATCGCTTTAAATACGATCTGCAAGACCCAAAACTTATACAATCAATGACGCTAGAATACCCTAAAATCTAGGATCAATCTCATTACCCAATTGCTCTTAGGAGCACATTGAAACTCCGTATCGGATCTGTACCGCACGTTGAAAGTCCGATTACTATGAAATTATATATTCAAGACCACCTTACTGGACTTGACAACCATCTCGAAAATCAACTCCAGATAGTGTCCCGAGGCTATTCGCTTAAACTCGGAGCAAAGAGTGTGAGAAAACGTGGTTTCCTTTAGAAATTAATGTGAATCTGAGACTTGTCGCTTGCGGGCCGAATATAAGCAATCAGATCGTCAGAATCTGACCCAAATACACCCTCGGATCAGGAGAAATTTCATACATAAGTCAGTGTACTTGTGGCCCTGATCGAGTTTCGGTGACCGTTGAACTGAAACTGGTCCGCCATGTGCGATCTGGAAACCCGACTGAAACGAAAACTTAACTCGACCTAGATCCATGGTCGGGGAGCTTAAGTCCAACCTTTGGCTCAAGGGGGGCTCCGGAAGTGCTCCGTTGAGCCGAAATAGATGGGTTTTGGACATAACCTAAGTATACTTTGGCCCTGGGGCCATTCCCATCCCATAAGGGCCTATATAAGGGCCTTAAGTTCTCACTCTCTCATCCCATACGAATTTGGGAAACCCTAGGAGAGAGAAGAAAGAAAAGACAGAGAAAGAGAGAGAGAAAAGTGGGGATTCTTCCCTGCTAATCCACCTGCTGAAACACCACTCCCATGTAGTTCTTCTGGTGTTTCCAACGCCGTATTTGGGTAAGAAATCGTAACCCTAATCTGCTGTAGAGATTCAAATAGAACAGATGGTGGAATAGTTAACCTATTCCCTGCTGTAGGTTGTTGTGGTGCCGTTGACAAAGACTTAGTGTCTAAACTGATTTCGTTTCGCGTCTACGGCATAAGGTACGGACTTTAAATGTATAGGTTATGGTTTTCAAGGCTTTCAATGTCATTTAATGATATATTACTGACGTGGATGCTATTGCACATGTACAAAGTGTTGTCCGTTTCGTTTTTCAGATATACGTTAACTATGTTGAATATACTGTATTCCTCGTATTTATAGAAAATACCGTATACGTATGAAATACGGATTTGTGCTTGTCATGATTAATTGCTGTCTATGTATGCTAGATGCATGTGTATCAACTTCTGGGTGAACGGATTAGCCTAATACCTATTATATTAACATATGTCGTGTATGTACAAGTTGTAGCCTAAGTGTTTGTGAAAATGTCTAAGTGAGTATAAACTATGCATTAGTGTACGCCACGACTAACCATCGTGGATATGTGATTGTTGTATAGGAGGCAATCCTTTGACGAAAGGACTTGCCCTAATACGTATTCTAACTACTACATACCATGTGTGATGTAATGTGCAGACTAAGTGTATGTAAAAATATCTGTATGAGTAAGTGCTTCTAAATTCTTCTCAAATTAGGCGTTGAGATAGGATTCTCAACTATCCTAACGATGTGTATGATTTCCTCCATGTACCGTATATTATGATGTTTGTTTATCCATGTAATGCATATGTATAAATTCATGTTTAAGTTGTATTCCATAACATGTAAAAACAAAGCCGTGAAGGGTGATGGGGGAGTGGTGTAGCGATTCCGTGCAACAGCCCTGACAGCCCTAAAGTGGACATTATTGGACCTTTGATTATATGATTTGCAATCTTGATTCATAACTGCTTTAATTATCTTCTAAGATATTTTGTTGTAATTGAATGTGATTGGGGCTATTGTATAGTCCAGGCAATCGGTAACAGGCCTTGATTTTGTGGCTGAGGTCATTTCGCCACAAAAGACACGTTCGATGAATCCGAGTCGTAAGATGGTTATTGACAGTGGTACCTTGTCGGTTACTTCAGCGTACGCTCATACCAGTCGAACTTGTCTAATAACCTGATTAGTCATTGTATGTTCACCATATTTCGACGCTACTGCTTGAACTTAAGGTACCAAACTTACCAGTGAAACCCCGTTAACCTTGGTACCTCGATCCGCTAAGACTCATGAGCCGGACATGGTGGTATGGGACACCGTGGTCAAGCTGTCAACCTACGCTGGGGCGACGAGCCTCCCCGCAGTGACCAATGAGCAACCCAGACTCGTGAGCTGAATACGGTGGTATGGGACACTGTATTCGAGCTGTCGGTCTACACTGATTTGGTGACGAGCCCTTTGTAGTGACTTCGAGCATACTCTGAACCTGCGTAGAGGCGACAAGCCTTTCCATAGTAATCAGAGTATACACTAGGCCTGTACTGATTTGGCAACGAGCTCATTGCAGCAACCTAAAACCACAATATCGTATGAGATTTACTAGGACTGACGACCCTAGAATGGATCCTTGTTTGGGAAGTGATATAAGGGAGGTACCTTAGTTTTCCAATCCCGCTGTATGAAAATGACTAATAAGGAACTTGGTAATCACGTTCATGCACCGCATTACGTGTGCGTTTGGCGTTGATGGTTAAGCACTGAAGGAGTGTGGCATGCCGCGATCATAAGAAGGAGTCGCTGAGGGAGCGTAGGCGAGGGCATGCATCATACATACATACCATACTTGCATTAATAAGAGTATTGAGGGATGTGTGATTTACTGTTTTATTATTACCACTTGATTGAATGGATAACATGTTAACCTTTGCTTTATTGTTCCACTGAGTTGATCACTCACCCCCACGTTACGGGACGATGTTGTACACACCAACCAGACCTTGTTTGAATTTCAGATGATGGCGATGCTTACGAAGCGGAGCCGGACTTTTATGATGAGGATGAGGGTTTCTCCTTATACAGCTATCAGGCAGGTCTATGTAGACCATCTTCTGATCGACGGGAGTACAGGGATTACTTTAGTTTGCACTTTTGGAACACGCATGTATATTCCTTTTGTTCATTTTTAGTGTATACATGTCTATCTTTAACCTGGTAACATGTTCATACTCTGGAGACGTACAACAGTTTATATATTTTATATATCTATCACAGTCTTCCGCTTGCGTAATTTAACTGTCTCTGGAGTATGATATGTTGTTTTGGTATAATCTCACTCATGTTTATTGCATTAATATGAACAACATTCAATCATCATTATCTATGTTGCATAAGTGATGCGTTGGAACTCGGGAGTGGAGTTTATGCTCGACCCCTGATTTTCAGGGCGTTACACGTATGAAGGGGAGAGAAGATTTCAGAAAATAGGTTTGTATTGCAAGGGTATTCTCGTTCGAGAAAAAGGCAGTGGTTTAGTTTGGGAAAGTAAAGTTTGGGTAGTCCAGAAAAGCCGGTGGGTAAAAGGTGAGATTTACAATAGGAAAAATCTTTTTTTTTTTTCAAGACAATATCAGAAGTAGAAGTAGGACAATATCTGAAGTAAAAGTAGCAAATGTTGCCTATCATGTGATTTTTGGAGACTACACTTTCGATTCATTTTCATGGATATGTGTCATTGTGAAACAATTGTAATGTAAACATATTGTATGATGAAAGTTGGTTATTTTACTTGTGTTGCAAAAGCCAATCTTTATACTTGATATCTGTTAGCAAAAAAAACAAGTCCCTAAAATTTATAGTCTGACGTCGAGCTTAGGATTTGTTGTGTGGGCGTCAGGTGCCGAACTTGGAGTTTGACACGTCGTGAGCCAAGTCCGGCCATCATAGACCAGTCGTGCAAGAGGCCGAGTTTGGGGGCGCGACTGCCCCTCTCCCTCCCACTCTTTCCCATCTCCTCTAATGCCATTGTCAGTCCTCTCTCCCTCCCCTAAGTCTAGGCTTGGGCTCATGCCACTAAAAACAATTAGGGTCCTTACTCTTACTTGGGTGGTAGACTCTTAGGAGTTTCAACACCTGGTCAAGGGTTCGAGTATCCATAGGTGGTGAAATCCCACTAGGCGTGAGTGTGTGAGGGTGTGTGTGCATGTGTAAAAAAATTTAAAAGAAAAAAAAAAAAAAAAAAAAAAAAAAAAAAAAAGAGGTTGTACCACACTTTGGCTCATCGCTACGAAGTTCGGGTCTACGTTGAACAATGAGAGCTGGCTTAGACAGAGCTTAGCCCTTCCATAGCCCAGCCCGTTGACACCCCTAGTTAAACAATTGGGATACTACCAAATACGTTACTTTTTTAACTTATGTTAAATAATGAAGTTACTTTTTTCACTTAAGTTAGTTTGATAAGTATCATTGTAAAAGTAACTTATGTGTGAAAAGCTACTTATCTTAAATTTGTTTAGCTTTCTAACTTATTAACTTTTCTACTTATCTATCTCATGGTCCATGTCAACGGAGACCCTTTGTCACGTATGTATCAAAGGAAGCTCCATGCGGTGAACTGTCCACACTAAAAGTGGGGCTCATACGGTGGACGGTATGCATAAAAGGTGGGCCCCACTTGATGGATGACCCCATATAATGTGGGCCTACATATGGATAGTCCACATCAAAGGTTGGCCTATAATGATAAAAAGCCCACATCCAAATTGAGCTAGTATGATGGAGGACACACTTCAAAGGTGGAACCTACATGATGGACAATCCACATCAAAGGTGGGCTCCACATAATGGGCAAGGCATTGAAGTTGCAGCCCACATGATGGATGACCCATTTGAGGTGGCCCCACATGATGAAACATGATGAACGATCCACATCCAAGGCCAGCCCTTAATGATGAATGACCCACATCTAAGGTGAGCCCTGCATGATAGGCAACCCACATTGAAAGTGGGGCCCACATGTCGAGCGGCTAATAAACATTGGGTTGATCCTAAATTTTTATTTATTTTTGGTTAGCTTTTCAGTACATCCACTGTCAGTTCACACTTCACTGTTAGCCACCCAAGTCCTAAAATGTTTTTAACTGTACGTTTCAATCACCATTGTTTTCTATAATTTAGTCCACTGGAGATTTGGATCTGCCTTAGAAATAAACTGATGAATGAATGGATGGTCCTTGCAGTCATGGCATGGCGAAATCCGCTCCGCAACAGTTTTCCCGCTTGTTTCTTACTGAAGGGAGAGCCCAGCCGACAGGGATTGCGTGTGAAACGGATTGGCTACTCCCGCTGGTGGTCGGTGCTATGTGTACAAACCATGATGTATGTGTTCCATCCATGCCTTCCATCTATTTTTCTATATCATTTTATGGTATCAGATAAAAAATGAGGCATAATCCAAAACTCAAGTGGACCACATTACAAGAAACAATGTTGAATGAACGTCGACCATTAAAAACTTTTTGGGGGCATAAGAGTATTGGATCAAGCTGATCTTTGTTTTTTCCCTTAACCTGGGTCTTTATGACCTAATCAACAGATTGGATATCAAATAAACAGTGCAGTGGGCCTTAGGAGTACTTTAATGGTGGATATCCAATCACTATTGTTTTCTTATGGTGTGGTCCACCTAAGATTTATATTCATCTCATTTTTGGGATTAAGTCCTAAAATGATCTGTAAAAATGGATGAACGGAATAGATGAAAGACACATCATGGTGGGGCTCACAGAGCACCGACCGTCAGCCAGGGGCTCGTGGCACAGGAGAGTAGCCAATCGGTTTCCGTGACAACAGGAAAGGGATGTAAGGTTCACCGTGATTTATATATTTTATTCGCTCTGTCCATTCATTTTACCGGATAATTTTAGGGCTTGAAAACAAAAATGAAGTATATCCAAAGATCGTGGACCACACCACGGGAAAGCAGTCTTAATTGAACTTATGCCATTAAATTTTTTTGGGGAGCAACAGAAGTTTTGGATCAAGCGTATATTTGTGTTTTTTCTTCATCCATGTCTCTATGATCTTATGAACTGGTTGGATGAAAAATAAACATCACTGCATGGCCTAGCAAGGTTTCAACGCGTTCCTACATTTTCTGTGGTATGATCCATTCGAGCTTTGGATATGCTTCAATTTTGGGCTCAACTCCTTCAATGATCTGAAAAAATGGACGGACAGAATGGATAAACCACGCACATTCACGGTGGGCCCACAGTGATGCAATCTGGGGCAGATTTCCTACCAAAGCCTTGCGTAGGAAGTTCCTCCAGTTGGAAACTATGGTGGGCCCACATTGATGTTTGTGAGAAATCTACCCGTCCATCTATTTTTGAGCTCATTGTAGGGCATAGGAATAAAATTGAGCAGGATCCAAGACTAAAGTGGGCGCAACAGAAAAGGTGGGTAGGGAAATTCCTACGTTGAAACCTCCCTGATGAAGTCGACAATGATGTTTACATGACATCCATACCATTCATAACATCATTCGTACTGGGATGAGCTGAGAATAAAAAATATTATCCTGATTCAAAACTTCCGTGGCCCCATGAATATTTTAACTGTGGACGTTCAATCCTCACATTTTCGGCCCACTTGAGTATTTGATCCTACTCTTTTTTGTATCCATGCCCTAAAATGAGATCACCAAACAGATGAACAGGGTGGATTTCTCAAAAACATCATAGTGAGCCCCACCTAAGTTTCCAGTGCAGGAACTTCTAGTGAAAGGCTTTTGCAGGGAATCCGCGTACGACAACAGGAAGCTAGGTTTGCCCACTGCAATATTTGTTAAAAATCTACGTCCATCCAATTTGTCAGATCACATGGGCCAAAAAATGAGAGTGGGTCTCACTATGGAAATAGTAAGCATTGAATGTGTACCGTTGAGAAATTGGTCCGGTTTGAATAGTTTTCGGTTAGATTTTTATTTTTGTTTTCGATTATCTTCGTAGGAATGATTAGGGGAGTACATCGGGTCGAACCGAGTCGAGCTGGCCTCAGCTCGACTCGACTCAGCCACTAGCTGACCTCAGCTCAGCTCGATCCTCGAGCCTGACTAGCCAGCTCGGCTCAGTTTGTTTAGCAGCTCGGGCCAGTTCGAGCCAAGTTCACCATTGCAACATTTTCACATACACCTGGACTGCACCTTCAAAATCTCACTGTAGTTGAGACAGCAGCAATGGTTTTACAAGTATTTTATTAAACACCTTCTAAACAATGTAAAAATCAAGATAACAAAGGGTGTTGGTTTCATATACATACCTTCCTTGCCACCAGCCACACTCCTTTGAGTCATTTCATCAAACAATTGGTGAGCAACATCAATATCAAAGTAACCGAGTCACCGAACTGGTTCAATCCAAGTTCGATTCAAGCTGGGTTCGATCCAAGTCGAGTTGGGGCCAACTCGAACTCATTTTCAAGCTAAAAGAATCAGCTCAACTCGGCTCGAACTTAGCTTCAGCCGAATTGAGCTTTTTCGAGCCGAGTCGAGCAAGCTAACCGAGTTAGCCCAGTTCGTGTACACCTCTGGGAATGATCTTATGGAAGCCGATTTCAGCCTTTAGCAAGAAGTTCCTGCTATGGAAATCTAGGCGGGCCCACCGTTTATCCATTTTGTGAGCTCATTTTAGGACTTGAGACCAACGGTGAGTGGATCCAAGACTCAAGTGGGCCGCACTAAAGGAAAAGGTGACCAGGGAAATTATTACCGTTGAAGCCACCCTAGGGTCGACAGTGATGTTTACATGCCATCCATACCGTTCAGAACGTCATTCCTATTGGGATGAATTTAAAACACAAATATTAGCCTGATTCAAAAATTGTTGTCCCACGAATATTTCAACCATGGACGGTCAATCTTCACGTTTTCAACTCATTTGAGTGTGGATCACCTCATTTTGGGTCTTCGTGTCCTAAAATGAGCCACAAAATGTATGGACAGAGTGGATTTCTCATAAACATTACGGTGGGCCTCACATATGTTACCAGCGCATGAACTTCCCGAGAAATACTATAGCAGGAAATCGGCGTCCTGATCTGATGAACGTTAAGAATGGGACGCATATTGCGTCCTACCGGGCCCATCTCTAGCCACGAACAGGTAGTTTGTGAGTGGGCCCACAGTGATGTATCAGTATATCCATACCGTCCACCCCTTTTCTCACATCATTTTAAGGTATTTTTATAAAAATAAGTCAGATCCAACGCTCAAGTGGGCCACACCAAATATAACTGTTGCATTTAATGCAACCTGCATTTAATTATTTGTGCATTTAAGGCAACCAAGCTTACTATTTGGTGTGGTCCACTTAAGCGTTGGATCTGACTCATTCTTATGAAAATATGTTAAAATGATGCGATAAAATGGATGGACAGTGTGGATATACGGATACATCACTGCGGCCCGCCCACAGAACTGCCCGTTCGTGGCTTGAGAGGGGCGGGGGTGCGGATTGCGTCGTACCACGCCGGTCTCCAGCTGGGAACGGGTAGGAGATTTAAACAGCCACCGTGATGTATGAAAGTTATCTACACTATCCATCTATTTTTCGTATCATATCAGGGAATAATCCTAAAATTGAGTAAGAGCCAAGGCTCAAGTGGACCACACCACAAGAGGCAGTGGTCATAATGATTTTTACCATTGAAACTTTTCTAAGGCCCACCTTGATGTTTATTTGCCATCCAACCTATTCATAAAGTTACATAGACAAGAATGAAGAAAAAATAAATAGCAGCTACATCTAAAACTTTTATAGCCCTCAAGAAGTTTTTAACGGTAAGATTTTAATCCTCATTGTGTAGCCCACATCTGTCTCGGATCTGCCTAAATTTTGTGCTTATGCCCTAAAATGATAGGAAAAAATGGATGGACGGTTTGGATAAGGCCCATACATCACAATGGCCACTCAAAACTCCTGCCCGGTCCCAGATGGGACCGGGTAGGATGCAATCCCTGTTCATAAACGTCAGGGTGGAACCAGAGAGGTTCAGCGGTAGGCATTGAAATCGGATTGTGTACTGAGATACTCAGTATCGCTCTTATCGTACTGAGTAAACTCAGTTGGGCCTACTGCGAATGCATGTGGTTTATCCACACCGTCCATTCGTTTTTCCAGATCATTTTATGAGTTCAACCCAAAATTGATGCATAAAAAAAGCTCAAGTGAGCCATAACACTTGAAAAAGTGAAACTATTGATTTCAACCGTTGAAAATTTTCAAAGGCCCCGTAGGCATTTACCCAACGACTTTTCGTGGAAATCGGATCGCGCACTGCACTGAGTTACTCAGCACGCTCTTATCTCACTGAGTAAACTCTGTTGGGCCCATTGTGAATGTATATGGTCTATCTACATCGTTCATTCATTTTTCCATTTTATTTTAGGAGTTTGAGACTAAAATTTAAGCATACCCAAAGATTAAGTGGACCATACCACATGAAATAGTTTGAATAATGATTTCCACCGTAGAAACCTTTATAGGGCCCACAGTGATGTTTATTTCTCATACAACCTGTTCATAAGATCACACAAACATGAATGAAGGTAAAACACAAATACAAGCTTGATCCAAAACTTCCATGGCTCCCAAGAAATTTTCAATGGTAGATGTTCAATTCACACTGTTTCTGTGGTGTGGTTCAATTGAGGTTTAAATATATTTCATTTTTGGGCTCAAGCCCTAAAATTATCAGATAAAATGAATGGACAGAGTGGATAAAATACATAAGTCAAGGTGGACCCTATAGAGTTTACTCAGTATGCTTACCGTACTGAGTTACTCTGTATGCAATCCACTTCCCTTTTCATGTAGTGTGGCCCACTTGAGTTGGGGATCTACATCATTTTATCCATGGCTAGAGGCCGGTGCTCTATGCGCCCACCATGATGTATGTATTTTATCCATGCCGTTCATCCATTTTTCCAGATAATTTTAGTTCATGATCACAAAAATGAGAGGGATATAATCTCAGGTGGACCACACCACAGGAAAATAGTAGTGATTGGATATCCACCATTAAAATCCTCGTAAGGCTCACTTTACTGTTTATTTGACATTCAATCGGTTGATTAGGTCATACAAATCTAGACGAAGGGAAAAACCAAGGATCAGCTTGATCCAAAAATTTTATAGCCCCCAAAAGTTTTTAATGGTCGACGTTCAATCAACATTATTTCTAGTAATGTGGTTTACTTGAGATAGGGATGTACCTCATTTTTTGGGCTCATATCATTAAAAGTATCTAGAAAAATAAATGAACGGCATGGATGAAACAAATACATCATGGTGGGGCCACAGAGCACCGACCACTAGCCATTGGCTACTGGTAAGTAGGGGTGGGCATCGAGTCGAGTCGAGTTGAGGTGGGCCAAGCTCGGCTTAGCTTGTCCATGCTGTACTCGAGTTCGAGTTCAAGCTCAACATTGAAGCTTGACTTGTTTGCCAAAGCTGTCGAGTCGAGTTTGAGTCGAGCTAGTGGTTCGAGTCGAGTCAAGTCGAGCTTGTTGGGTGAGAGATTAATGGATTTTGTTCTTGATCCTCCTCCATTGATTTAGAAGAGAAGTTAAATAAAAAAAATTTAAAGATGCATTTTACATGACGCTCCACCAAGCGAAATTCATTTTTGGTTTGACCCAACAACTGGAACAGTGTAGTCCATTTTTCAGCAGTCCAGCAAATTTATCTGTGTGGGCCCTATGATAGAAGAACCATGGGCCAAAAGCATCCTTACTTGTATGTTCTGAATTACCTATCATTAAGGCCATACTTTCCAATAGATAGGATTTTGAACAGACCTGGGACCACAAAAAGTGGGACCTACCTGTATTGTTGCTGCTTAGACAAAAGCTCAGTTTCCGCTACCTTGCAGATGATTTGAGGACTTGTAGCTCACAACATATTAAGGAAGGATATGTCTATTCATGTGAGTGCTCCATATAATATACCATTTTATATTCAAGAGATTGTCAACACCAACATCAAACTCTTCGCTGTTAGAGGGAAAGCAAAGAGATCCCACTTCAACTTTCTCCACATTCTCCACAACTTTAATATATTTATTAATCGAGCCGAGTCAAGTCCAGTTAAAATCCCCCTGGTCGAACTCGGCTTAAACTCAACTTGAGCTTTAAATAATTAGCTTGACTTGCCGGAATCGGCTATTCAAGCCGAGTCGAGCCAGTTTTTCGAGCTAGCTTGACTCGTGAACAATCCTACTGCCAGGGGAATTAGCCAATCCTTCCAGCGTCCAACCCCACCTGGGAACGGGCACGAGATCCGAGTGGCCACTGTGATGTATGGAATTTATCCACACCGTCTATCTATTTTTACTTATTATTTTAGAATGAGGAACTAAAAATGAGACGGGTCCTGGAAACGGGTATTAAATTATTACCGTCCAAAACCTCTTGGACGCCGCAGAAGTTTTTGATCGATCTGATATGTATGTTTTCCGATCCAGGGCTATGTAACTTTATGAATAGGCTGGATGGCAAATAAACATCACGGTGGGCCCTTGGGAAGTTTCAACGGTGAGAATCATTACCACCACTGCTTCTTGTGGTGGGGTCCACTTGAGCCTTGGATTTATCCAAATTTTCGTAATACTTCACAAATTGGCATGGAGAAATGGATGGACGGTGTGGATAAAACCCACACATCACGGTGGCCACTCAAATCTCCTTCCCGTTCCCAGCCGCAGACTCGAGGTGGAGGGGGTAGGACGCAATACACGCGTTCGTCTCGTCGCAGGCTTTCCATCTTTAAAAATTTTTAAAAAAGAGACAGCTGTCGCAATCCTAACGTCTCTTTCTCTCCACAAAACAAACCGGTAAATCCTCTCCCTCTCCGAAACCCTTTCCTCGCTCTCTCTCTCTCTCTCACCCACCCCTGCCTCCGTCCATCCCTCCCTCCCTGCCTCCATATCTCTCTCTCTCTCTCAGAAACAAAACAGGAAACCATCTCGATCTCGATCGATCGGTCGATTGCCTGTCGATCGCTCTCGCCACCCAATTTCCCTGACATCTGTCTCTTGATCACTCTCCCCACACCAATATCCCTGACATCTGCCACTCGTTTGCTCTCCCCACCCAATTTCCCTGGCATCTCTGTCTCACACTCACTGCATTTTCGATTTTTCTGTGGTGATTCAAGTGCCAAGTCCATCCGATTGTGTAGCAAGCAGTCTATGCTGGAATTTTGTTCGAACGGTGTCGGGATTTCCAGCCTATATGAGGAGTAAGATGCTTCAGGTGTGAGCAGCACTGTGCAATGAACATGCTTCTTCAATCATTCTGTGGAACGGGGTTGCTTCTGGGAGATTGGAGGATAGGAGCATTTCATGAGGAAATGAGCATTTAATCTATTATCATAGTGTTGCAGCATAATCTGTTTGGGCTGCAATTTCACATTGTGTCATTTGATACAACCTTGGAGAATTACAAAGAGAAATCGGAAGGGATGGAACCTGTTGTACCATCTGAGAGAGTTTTGTATGGGATACCTTTGGACAATGATATATGTTAGGCAGATGGGAAGGTTTATCAGTCTCAAGTCATGACAGAGCAGCAAGACAGTGTTATTGGTAAAAGGATTCTTCCATGCTGGATTTTGGGAAAGGTTGCATTTCTTGAGACAGGTTTGAGGTTCTCAAGCTTCTGGCTTCATCTTCTGCCACCAATGTCGATTCTTTTGCTGATGAGGTTTAGACCATTCCAAATTGATGGCTTTGAGTCCTGTCTCTGGAAAATGTTGCTGCTGGTAAGCACCCTTTATGATGTGTGTTACAATTCTTCTAGACTTCCAAAGGAATCTTGGTAAGCATTTAAGGAAATGTGTTTACAATGGAATTCTGTAGGTATTTTCCCAGAACAAATCTATCTATTCAGCTATTGAAGATGAATTCATCACAATTAATTTGATGAAAAACCCTACAGAAACTGTTGTGACTCTGTTGAACCTTGATATAGAATCCAGTATCAGTGCTCTAGCAGCTCCGGAATTTATAGTTGGTTCCTTGGCATCTAAAGGGGATATTTCTACAATCACGGTACGTTTATTTGATTTTCATGATTTCAGGTGCTGCTTCTATCAATATGATTCACTCACTCAGCTAGAAGTTTTGCATCAGTGTTCTTTTTGCATCCTTTGACATTCATGGTTAGACTAAGAACTAAGAATGGCGATTTTTGCACACAGAGAATCATATTCATGCTTGTGACAAAATTGAAAGTTGAATGACGTCTTATATCACATAACAGAAGTACACCTAGATTGCATCAGGAAGTACATTAGGTATCGTGGAAAGAGCTTAAGCATCCTGGAATTCTGTGTTTTGTCCATAAATGAATTACATCTTTAAAGATGAATCACATGCTGAAGTTGTTTGAGTAAAAGTGGTTGAGGACTTTTAAATTGAAAGGGACAACACACATATCAAGATCAAAACTTTTGGATGTTCTAAACTAGAGAAACAATGAAAGGTGATGTTAAATGTGTTTTCAAAGATCCCAATCTCGTGATGTTTTATAATGATAATTGGTTGCCAATGTGCCAAAAATCGCTTGCATTGCAGGAATCTAGCAATTGAATATTGGATGCCAAACCATTGATATGTTCAGGTCCATATTCAATAGTCTAGTAGTTTGGGGGATTCGGCCCTTAAGGTATGTAGAATAATGACTTTGATTGGTCTAAGACATCGATATGAGTGGGCTCATCGATGGGGACATCACGCACACACGCGCACGCACGCTGCCCCCCCTACGCACGTACGCAAGGAAAAGGAGGGCCCCACCGTCGATCTGGCTCGATGACGACATCCAAGGAGGGCCTCCTAGCTAGAAGATAAGTTTTGGTTCAGAAAAGTGGGCCCGATAGTCAAGAAAAGCCCATCATGGGATCTCATGATCGTGGCCCACTCGTCGGATTGATTTCATATTTTAGGTTTTGCTTATTGTTATTATTTAGAACATTGTGAACGCTTTAGATTTCTCTGTTTTGTTTTTATTTTAGTTTACTTCATCGTCAAGTAATAGGTTGCGCACATGGTGCGAGTTTTTGGGGTATAGGGTTTTCCTATAAATAGGCACCCCCTGTAGTTCTTTTGATTGATTGAAGTTAATAAAAATTCCTGCTTTATTTTTCTGCTCTCTTCGTGAGTTGTGGAAGAATTCAAAAGTGGGTGCGAAGCCTTCCTTTTTCGAAGGGCTAACTACCGTGATGCGAAGCCACATCGATCCTAATTCATCCCCATCTTCCATCATCTTTTTTTTTTCCATCTTCCCCCACCATCCGTACTTCGAATTTGTCCTTTTGTTGCATCAGATTTCTTCATTACAGAAGGTTTCCAGATTTCGGCCCACAGGCGAGCTGAAACTTCGGCGGAGCACTACGCACAAACCGTACATCGGATAGAGCTGAGATTTGGGGGTTTTGGAGTCCATCCCTGGCCGATCAGGGCCAAGGTGGCCTTTTTCTGAATAGTGGGCCCCACACACGTGCGGCAGGGATCACACGCACGTCTGTCCGGGCCATTGTTGTTCACACGCGGAATCATCTTTTTGCTCAGGTTTTCATCCTCTTTTATCCTCTCATAGCCTTTTTTCATGAAACCTAGCCCTAGATTACGTTTTCCCTAACTTATATGCCCCTTTTCTTTCCCTAGGGTTCGTTGATTTGAAATTGGTGAATCCGTTGGATTAAGGACTGATTACTATGCATGTGTGGAGGATTATTTCTTATCTTTGAGTATCGTTTACTTCATAATTTTTATTGATCCAGCCCTATCATGTGTAGGCCTGGACCCGCATAGATTCCCCTTTAATTGAATGTTTGGATTTTCATGTGGGATGTGGAATTTGTGTAATTGTTTCTGAATTGGTATGATCTAAGCCTGAAATCTTGCATATCATATTTAAATTTCATGTCCTGCATCAAATTATCACTGTTTAAAAGCTGCTTCTGGTAGATATTTTTGGACTGCCATAGTTTAGATGCTGTTTTAGCACAATACGTGTGGTAGATCAGGAAACTTCTTCTCTCTGATGGAAGTCATTATTTTACACCCTTTTCTATAAAGCAGATGATCCAGGCATGTCATTAATTTCTTGTATTGGACAGTCCTGGATTTTGGTGCTTGGGAATGATTGTGGGGTCATCTTGCATCCTGTGCTCTCTCAACGTTGCTGACAACAAATAGTTTGTATTAGAAATCCATATTTGGACTTATTTCCTATGTGTTCTTGTGTTTATATAAAGGATGTGAAATCATTTACCGCTTACCAGCAGATATTAGTTACTGGTGGCATATTTTAGAATCTGATGTTCTGATGATGTTAAACATAGGATAATGTGGTTTTTCTTGTTTATAAATATTGAATTTGAGCTTAACTCTGCTATTGCTACTGGAGCTCTTTTGGTTGGAACCTTGTCCTCCATAAAAGTGATACAAGTAGAACTTGGAAGTAGACATTAAAAATGCCTTCAAATTAGAATTTCTGGACTCGGTTTTATTTTTGGAGATCCGAAGAGGGGTTTTCAAAATCAAAGTGGTAGAAAGAAGATGGATTGGCATTTCTAGAATTAGCTTTATTTCTCAAGGTCTTAGTGTTGCCTGATCTGTTTTGCGAGGAGGGAGTTGATTGGAGTGTTTCGGCAGAGGAGGAACCTGAAGAAGAAGATTTTGGTAAAGGTATAGAACAAGGAGTCACAGTGGGTGTAGCACTAGAGACAAGTTTCTTGCAAAGTGCAACACACTTCTGGTTGCTTCCACATCCTGCAACAATCAAATTTAACCAAAAGTCAAACAAGAACTAGAATAAATAACCAAGCATCCAAATTCAATGTATGGGTAGGTCCTTAATGATGAATAAACTATCCTGATTTAAAAACAAATCAACCCAGCGAGCGACTCAGTTCAAGTCATGCTGAGTCATATTGACTCGACCGAGTGGGCGAGCCGACTTGACAAGTCATCCCGAGTCTAAACTGAGTCAAGCTAGCTAGCGAGTTTTATGGTGACTCGGGTTGATTTTTGGTGCCTATGGCACAAGTAGTTCCCACTAGATAAAATTTAACAACTTGAAAACATGATTCTAAACAACAGTGATATTTGTATATAGTAAAAACTAAAATAAAAATGAAACCACGACACTTGGATCCTTCAAAAATTGAGTACCTGAGTCACATATGAGGTTGAATTTTGACCAAAGTTCCTTGGGAAGCCCAGGTCTCTTGGCTAAAGGTAGGCTGGTTGGTGATAGTTGGGGAATGTTTCTAGCTAGATTCTCTGGCCGTTTGGGGTTGGCTGACTCTAAAAAGCTGAGGCTGTGGCATTACTCGAAATGGTTAAGATTGTGGTGGCTAACAACTTCCTGCTACTGTTGAAGAGCTACCCAAGGAGGATTGCTGGTATGATAGAAGAGATTAGAGATAGTTGTAGGGAATGTGTAATCTTTTCTATGCATGTCCCGAGAGAAGCCAACGAAGAGGCCAACTTTCTGTCTAAATCGGAAGTGGACAAGACAGAGTTCCTTACTGAGTTTATAAGGGAAAATTTGCCTTGCTTTCTGGTGGGACGTGAACAAGGTATTCATTAATGGTAACCGTACACGATACAGGCCATAATGGCCGTTACGGCTGATTTGAAATAAATAAATTGCATTGAACCCATAATGCCCATTATAGAGCCGTTCTAGTCGTGAAGTGCCATTGTGCTTTATTTCGTCCAGTGTTTTGGTGGGGGTTTTCCCCTTGTGTTCTAATATATTTCCTTTTTCTCTTTGAACAAAATGGTTATCCTATTCCTTTAATAAGAAAGGGATAAAGGATCTCCTTCCACAAGACTCGAAGTTCATATCTACCATGGTTTTTGAACTCCAAATCCATGAGCTATTTAAGCATAGGGGGAGTTATTTGATACTCCAGCTGCATATGACGCTTGATACGTGGGCACTTAGAAAGGGTACACATGGAGTACATTAATCCAACTAAACTGGCTACATTGTGGAACCTATTGTCATTAGGTTTCGGTATAAAAATCAGGTTCGTCGAACAATCCTAACCTCTAATTCATAGATATTGTCTTTTGAATAAGATCATCAGACGGTTTTCATTTCTAATTGTCCAATAAATGTCCAACAATCTAATATTTCAATAACCAAATAAGAGTGATTTTTTGTTCCTGTCACAGCCAAACTTGTTCCCATAATTTGGAGGGTTTATTTTGAATTATTTGTGTGCGATGTGAGTAATTTCTGTTGGACGTAGACCAGTGGGGCCCACTTGTGAGCAATCACTAGTGGGTGGGTCCTATATGGTTAGACTTCTTCCGACTCTTTTCTTTCTTTGGGATATCAAATTCAATTTTGAATTTGATTTTGGATAGGAGATAGAGATGATCGGATAATCCGTTCTCATCCTATCTCTTTCCTTTCCTATAAAAAGGGACGCGCTCTCTCTCGCAAAGGATCATACAAAACACCGAGAGTATACAGAGAGAAATAGAGTGCATTATAGTCTGTTTATTTTGGCTTGTCCTTGGGACGATCTGATCCATAGATCGCAATCCGGGGCCACTACATACCGTAGGATCAGAGGTGTGAATAGTTTTCATCTGCTCCAGTAGTAGATAGGCGGGTCGTTGGAGCACCGTTCTTCTGCTTTGTGAGGGTTCCAAAATCGTGTAGACCGTCAGATCTTGGGGGCTCACCTTCCGCGCTTCCCAACAGTGGTATCAGAGCGATTCAACGGCGGATCTCCGATTTATCATCTAAAAAGGTAAGTGGCCCATCCTTTCTTTTAGGATAGGAATCCATGGCCTGTCAATTAGAATGATCATGATACCATACATGTAAAATCATGTGTACGATGGATAAGATTTTGGTTTTGAATATGCGTACTTCATACCATTTTAATGGTTTTATGGTACAGTACACATGCTGTACCTCATGCCGGTACATCATATCTACCAATAGTTGTTCTATTGAACTAAACCACATGTTATTGCACACATGTATACTATCAGATCTATGGATTCTCTGCACGTATATCACATCTGCACGTATATCACATGCACGTATCACACATATAGTGACGTGTTGTACTATAACTAGATAACAAGCCAAATGCTACCACCCGTGTTATAGTGCATGATAGGCAACACGTCAACCAATGTGTTATAATGCATGTAGGACACGTGTAATGATCTATAATGTGAACTAATATACGCAGGATGATGTACACACGCTGGATATAACACACACACGCTGATGTACATGACTGATGAACATGTACATGTGTTGTACAGGTGTTGTACGTGTGACGTGTTGCACCATAACCTGATGTACATGGACGTGTTGTACGTGTGATGTACATGGCTGATGTACATGGCTAATGTACATGGCTGATGTACATGTACATGTGTGTACACGTGTTGTACTTGTGAGATATCTCTCAACAGCATATTCACGTGTTGTACTAGGAGACGTCTCTCCAAATACACGAAGATCACATATGATATACACGTGATCTGGTGATATGAAAACATGTGATATGCTTACTGTACACGTGTGATTTGGTAATATGAAAACATGTGATATGCTTACTGTACACGTTTCTGTACACGTGTAAACGTATGTAACATTACAGTAACACGTGTGCTGTGAAATATACATAATTATGAGTGATGTACACACACATGTGCTTGTGATGTGCACGTTTAACGTTACTGTACACATTTAACGTACATATGTGTACACGTTACAGTTACAACACGTGTACACGTGATGAATTGTATACACGGGCATGAATCTGTACACATGAATTTGTACACTTGTTGGCTGTACTTGTTTTTGTACACGTGTATACGTGATTAAAGTGATAGGTAACAAATGGGTAGTTAAGATCAAAAGAAAGGCAGATGGTACAGTGGACAAGTATAAAGCACGATTAGTTGCTAAAGGTTTTACACAACAAGAAAACATTGATTACGAGGAGACCTTTTCACCTGTTGCAAAGTTCTCCTCAATCCGCATGATCTTGTCCATTGTCGCAAGTTTAGACTTAGAGTTATATCAGATGGATGTAAAGACCGCATTCTTAAATGGTGACTTGGATGAAGAAATATACATGCAACAACCCATGGGTTATGTAGACAAAAGCATCTAAAGAAAGTCTGCAAATTGTTGAAATCTATCTATGGGCTGAAGCAATCTTCAAGACAGTGGTACATGAGGTTCCACTTGGCCATCACCACTTTTGGATTCACGATGAGTGAAGAAGATCATTGTGTATACCTGAAACAGTCTGGAAGATCTTTTCTGATACTATCTTTATATGTAGACGATATCCTGTTAATTGGTAATGACATGCAATTGTTGATATTGACTAAAGATTGGCTATTCTCAAACTTTGAGATGAAAGACCTCGGTGAAGCCAACTTTATTCTTGGGGTAAAAATCACCAGGGATCGCTCTAAAAGAAATTTTAGGCTTGTCTCAAGCAACCTATATACAAAAAGATCTTAGAGCGGTTCAAGATGGAAAATTCAAAAGCTGTTGAAACTCCTATGGATAAGCTACCAAGCTAGACAGGAAATCGTGTCCCTAGACTGAAGCTGAGAAATTGGCTATGCCCTCAGTACCTTATGCAAGCGCAGTAGGGAGCTTAATGTATACTATGCTTTGCACCAGACCGGCCGCTACTATGCAGTTGGCATAGTCAGCCGTTATCAGAGTAACCCGGACAGTCTCATTGGCAAGCCGTCAAACGTATATTCCGCTATCTCAGAGGAACAAAAGACCTAATGTTGTGTTATGAAGGCACAAGCCTCGAGCTCAAAGGATATTCTGATGCTGCTTGGGGTAATGACGCCGACGAGGGAAAGTCTACTTCAGGATATGTATTCTTACTTGGAGGAGGAGCTATCTCATGGTCGAGTAAGAACAGACATCCACAACTCTTTCATCTATGGAGGCCGAGTACATTGCATGTTGTGCTGCAGTTCAGGAGTGTGTATGGGTTCGCAGATTTCTATTGAGTCTGGGTGTTGTACCGAGTGTTCGTCAGCCTATATCGCTAAAGATTGACAATACTTCTGCCATTGACTTGGCAAAGGACCCTAAACACCACCAGAAATCTAAGCACATTGAGATCAAGTATCATTACGTCCGTGATCAAGTGAGAGATAAGAAGGTCACCCTCAGCTACATTTCTACCAAGGAGATGATGGCTGATCCCATGACGAAACCTATAGCTAGAGATCTATTTCAGGTTCACGTCAGGCAGATGGGATTGAGGAAAGTTTGACAGATGTATTTGTTTTGTAATACATTCAATCTTTCATTAATGAATAATATATTCCATTTATTCAGTATTGAACACTAAACTAGCTAAGTAGATCATCAACATTTACCTTGAGATCATGTAGGATTTCTATTTTTGTCGGCAGGCCGGTCACCCACTTGCACGGGTTGACCAACCTTGAATTAGGGGCGCACGGTTCGGATCCGGTTTCAAAGGGATAAGAACTAAAGGTGGCCCCCTTCACATGAACGGTCCATATTGACAGTTGGCAGGACCAATTCAACTATCTCGTTGGCCATTCGGTTCCAGTTTCAAAACCGAAACCGAACCGTGCACCCCTACCTTGAATGTACAAGAGAGGTACATTTGGGTCTATGTTTATACATTGAGGTATGAATTTTCCTTTATTGTGAATAATAAAGGATGAGGATATGAGTGAGTCGTATCTGCCTACAATCTTATAAAGATCGTAGATGAGACTGATAAAGTCGAATAACATAATCGCACCATTCCGTTACATGCGATCAATGTTATGACCTGAATTTAAAGCCAGGTTATGAGGTTATGAGATGAGTCGTACCTCATGTAGAATAACCTGCGTATTGTAGACCTGACATACACCTAGTATTGTCTACTTTACGACGTGGATTGTAGCCACGTGCTAGGACCTTTTACCTACAGATTGCTTTGATTCGATCTAATCATTGCAACGTGCGAGTACCCAGTCCCGTATATGACTCTTTTTGTCCTTAGCTACCCTCCTCTTGTGTATATGAGGATGAGATTGAGTATCTCTACTTTAGTGCACAATGACGAAAGGTCCTTGATTGGCCAGAGTCAGTTACACTAGGAAAGCGGCTTGATTAATTCCAAATTACACATTTGCGTGGGGAAGATCCCATGACAGTTACACCAAGTTTCTAAAACTATAAATACGCACTTGAAGACTTATCCGCCGCAGTATCGAGTTGTTTTTATTAGACTTTTGCAAACAATATTTTTCTTAAAAACATATATATATACAAGTATTGCTTTGAATTGGTTTTAGTCGAAGTTTGTGAAACATCGAGTTTTCAGAATAACTCGATAAGTTGGATAAGTGCGTATGTTGGCCGAGTACTCCAGATCGAGAGTTAACTCCATCCGGTGGTCATGCAGACTAGGACAGACATTACAAAGCTTGGGTTATTGAGTACTAGTAAGGTGGTCACTTAGTACTTAGGCACCTGTGAGAAGATTATAGTGATCCAGCTGGTCCCACGCCTCTGATTCTTTTGATCGTGATTTTTGGTATTTGATTGTTATAAGGCAAGTCAGTTGGACATATTTATGTGCCTATCCCACAATGTGTTGATTGAGAGATGTTGGACGTAGACCAATGGGGCGGGGCCCACTTGTGAGCAATCACTAGTGGGTGGTCCCATATGGTTAGACTTCTTCCGACTCTTTTTCTTTCCGTCGGGATATCAAATTCAATTTTGAATTTGATTTTGGATAGGAGATAGAGAGAAGATCGGATAATCCGTTCTCATCCTATCTCCTTCCTTTCCTAAAAAAGGGACGCGCTCTCTCTTGCAAAGGATCATACGAAACACCGGGAGTATACAGAGAGAAATAGAGTGCATTATTGTCTGTTTATTTTGGCTTGTCCTTGGGACGATCTGATCCATAGATCGCAATCCGGGGCCACTACATACCGTAGGATCAGAGGTGTGAATATTCCATCTGCTTCAGTAGTAGATAGGCGGGTCGTTGGAGCACCGTTCTTCTGCTTTGTGAGGGTTCCAAAATCGTGTAGACCGTCAGATCTTAAGGGCTCACCTTCCGCGCTTCCCTACAATTTCTGAGTAATTTCAGAAACCAACATATCATCCATCACACTGCCAGAGTATCAAAGTATTTCTCTTTAGCAAATATAGCAAACTGTACCACCTGGACTGAAAACCCAACTTGTGAAACTGTTAAGGAAACATTTTTAGATGATTATGCTTAGCGGTTGTAGCCAGTTCTTGCATAACCATATCCTGAGAATTTAGATTCAAAGGATCGGCAATACCCAATCCCATGTTGTGTTTGACACCCACATGGAGATCAAGTAACACAGATCAACATTAACATAAGCTCACTTTTCGGTTATGGGGAAGTTAACTTATTAAAGTTTAAAAAAAATATGTAGATTTCTCTTATGCACATGTATTCATAGAAGCATACCTTCACTTGTGAAGAAGGCACTATACCAAGCTAACTTTTGCCCAAATTACACTTGCCAGCTCTTCTTATTCTGCTCGGTTCTGATTGCGCCAACACAAGAACCTCTTCCATTTCCTTGCTCAAGTTTGGTATGTTTGTCCCTTTCCAGAGCATTTTCAACCTCAACACCTCCAATGCGACCATTACTATTACAATTTTCTGAAAGCCCTGTCAATTTAGTTCCAAGTGGGAAATTGCTTTAATTAATTCTAGAAAGTAGCAAGAACCATGCCAAAGAAAGGTCAAAAGATTTGTTATAATAGTAATAATAACATAAAAGGTTCCTTTATATATAAACATAATCGACACTTTTACATATCAACTTACAACCAATTTTTGATACAGTTTTCTTCATGGCAAAATCTTAAGTTGGAGAGTTTGTCCGCGTTGCTTGATGGGTTCTATAACAGTATGATTTTTAATGCTGGAAAGGTAATTGTAGTTCCCCATTTGTGTGCAAGAGATGCAGGGTAATCACTACTTTCCTCTTCTTTTTTTGGCTTCTTTTTTTTTTTTTTTTTCCTTTTCTCACTTTGAATGATGTAGTCGTTGGTTTTCCCTCCACTCAGTTCTTCATAGTCAACCTACTAGTAACATTGTTCGTGGCCACTCAAATGCACATGGCAACTCCATTATTT
>JAJHSJ010002865.1:0-57838 GCA_021015155.1 Magnolia officinalis | reverse complement strand
TCTAGAGTATGTGAAATTCCATATTCTACAATGTTAATCGAACAGGAAACGGAAAGCACTTTGTACATGTGCAATTGCATGCAGATCATGAATCTATCATTATCTGACATTGAAAGCGTTGAAAAACGTAACCTATACACCTAAAGTCCGCACCTTTTGTTGTAGAATCGTAATGGAGTTGATAGGTTTGTTAAGCTTCCGTATGCGGCAACTAGGCGACCTATAAACGAAATAGGTTAGCTACTTCACAACCTACAACAGTCTAAACCCCAAAACAGATTAGGGTTAGGGTTTCTTACCGAAACGACGCCGGAACGCCGGAAAGGAAAAGCGTCAAGAAGGATGCGGTGGAGCATGGATAGCAGCAGGGAAGGACGGCAGGGAGATTCTCCCACTTCTCCCTCACTTTCTCTCTTTTCCCTCTCTCAAATCCAAAATTCGTATGGCTGCCATGAGAGAGGGTTTAAGGTCCTTATATAGCCTCAAAACTCACCGAAATAGACTCCTGTTCAAAGGTTACTGCTATATAGGTATTTCGTCACTTTTCTAGCTCAAAAGAGAGGTTCTGGTGGCCCTCCTTGAGCCAAACGTCAGACTTAAGCTCACCACACATGGATCTATGAGGGATTATGTTTTCGACTCGATCGGATTTCCAGATCGCACGTGGCGGACCACTTTCAGTTCAACGGTCAGTGGGCCACGATCCGAAATTCCAAGTACATGTAAATGTTCCTGAAATTTTTCTTAATCCGAGGGTGTAATTTGGTCTGATTCTGACGGTCTGGTTGCTTTACGATGCACAAGCGAATGGTGCCAGATCACTATTCCAGATATTTATTTTGGAAAGGGAATAGTTTTTTCACACTCCCTCGCTCCGGATCGAAATAAATGACCGGTGGGACATCGGTCGGAGCTGATTTTTGAGATGATTGTCAAGCCCAGTGGGGCGGTCCTAGTTCCTTAGCTTCGAGTTAATCGACTTCGATGTGCGATCTAAACTAATACGAAGTTTCGTTTCATTCCCGAGAGCAGAGGGAAATGAGTTCGGTTCTAAACTTTAGGGTAACCTAGAGTCACATGTTTTACAAGTTTTGGGTCTTGCAGATCGTATTAAAGCGATCCCAACGGATTCCATGGCTAATCGAGTTTGCACTTAGTTAACTTTGTTAAATTTCTAAAGGATTTAATCCTAATTGTTTTCTGGTTGAGATGGTACTTAGCCTTGCAGTTTGTTTGTATATAAGTGATCCAAGTTTTACTACTTAGCTAGTTTAAGTTAGTGTCTAGGGCGAAAGTGCTTTGAAAAATTGAAAGCACAAGGTAGGAAAGGGGTGAGATTTGTGAAGGAAATGGGTTCAGAAGCGATTTTAGACTGTGGGGTTCAGTTCTGACGAAATAATAAGGTGTTAGGAGCAACCCATTACCTAAGGACATCTAATCCCAGGTTGGCAAAAATCCCGGGATGTTACATTTACCCAAATCACAAAGCAATATCATCATCACATATCCACTAATATATCATTTGAATACAATGCTGAAAGGGAAATACATATATCGAAAATCAAAGTTCCAGAGGTCCGCTGCATGCTCCAAGCTCCACGCTGCTGAAACCTAACGCCACCTGCACGTATCTATCGTGTATAAGCTTAGAGAAATCTTAGTGGGTGGTGGAATTGTGTGAGTAGAATATGCGTGCTTAGAATATAATATCAGAGTAAAAAAGATATACTGATAAGTCCACAAGCCGTACAATATCAGAGTAAGCAGAAATACTAACAAGTCCACGAGTCATCTAGTATCAGAGTAAGCAATACAATTTAGTAATGCAAATGAGGAGTCAAAGAGATCCAAATATCAGATAGCGAGGGTACAATATAATATGTAAATCCTACTAAGTCCATTTAGGTCATATAAGTGCAGAAACATAGCAACCCAAAATGTCATATACTGCGGATGTAATGCAATATGCGGTGCGAATGACCGTGCAGGAGTGTGAAGTCGGGATGATGGTACGTAGTATCGCAGGCAATGGATCTACCACAAGGGACTTTTATCCAAACTAGTCCCATACCTAAATTTGGATAGTCAAACTCAATGTGAAAACTCCTAATCTCAGGTTAGTCGCGCGCCCCAACCGAAATCGTGTCCATTGCAAAGGTACACGTAACAAATAGTTGCACACCACCAGCCCGAGTGGATAGTGAATGAATGAATATGCAACTCCTGCCCGATAAGTCCACATATCAGTATTATTCATCTTTGGGATCATCACCGGGGTCTAGTACACTCTACACTAGTTTGCCACCCCATCAAGCGCACAACTGGGTAAGTGGAAGAGATTTCACTATCCGCCTGGCTAGTAGTCAGCCAATATCTACCCGGCACATCAATAACGGACCCATTCACGAGCTGGACAAACTCAGCCTAGCTATACCTACTCCCTTAGGCGGGTAGGCCACACCCCCTCCCAACAGACCATGACACAGTGGGAGACGCGTCCTATTGGTATACGGCCCTCATTCGCTCATATATATCCACTCGGTCTCGACGTTGGGCATCCTCTAGTGCCAAGGGGTTTATTAGGATTTTGTCCCAGGGTCATCTATGGCAGCCTGTTGCTAATAACATATTTTTGGTGTCTAATTTAGCCATCCACGATATGCCTGTGAAGGTTACGGGCCTAATGTCGCTAGGGCGTACAATAATCACAACATACGATGCCAAATGCATGAGTTCATACAATCTAATCATGCATCAATCCTGTCGATATCGTGCGCTCACTCATATGAGACAATCTCCACCTATCAGGGAGTCTCATAACAACTTGGCCCAATGACATATGCAATGGTCGACAACATCTCATAACAAACATACACATGATGCGTATGGGCATGTATAATGATGATATGCTGTCACATATTCATACTCGATATCAATAACTGACATCGACAATGTGGACATTTAACCAACATTGCTCTAAGGAATGACCCGCATAGAGCCTAACATATAGTGGACCCATGATGTAACATCCCGAAAAATCGAGGGGTCGAGTAGTAACTCAACTCTCGAGTTTCCAGAATATCACTTATGCAACATAGATAATGATGATTGAAGGTTGTCTGTATTAGTGCATTGAACATGAGTGAGATTAAGCCAAAATAGAATATCATACTCCAGAGACAGTGAATTAGCAAGCGGAAGTCGGTGATAGATATATATACAATATAAAAATAGTGGTGGGTCTCCAGAGTATGATAATGTTACCAGGTTAAATAATTACAAGTACAGTTCTAAAATATACCAAATGTGAGGAAGTGTAATGTCTTCTATTCCAAGTACCAAACCCCGTCAATACAATACCAGGTCTTCATAGACCTGTCAGAGAGTTACATGTAGGAGAACTCCTCCTCAACATCATAGTAGTAGTCCGACTCTGCTTCATAAGCATCGCCATCACCTGAAACTCAAGAAATCTGGTTGGTGTGTACAACACCGCCCCGTAACGTGGGAGTGAGTGATCAACTCAGTGGAACAATAAAGCATAGGTTAACATGTTATCAATTCAGTCAAGCAGTAATGATAAAGCAGTAAAATCAAACACTCCTAATTACTCTTATTAATGCAAGTATGGATGCAGTCATGATGTATGCCCTCCCACACCCTCCCTCATGCGACACTATCTCACGTTCGCGGCATGCTTTCATCCCTCAGTGCTCCACATCTTCCAGGCACATGCAATGCATGATGAGCATGATTACGGAGTTATTATTAGTCCATTTCAAACAGCAAGATTGGAAACTAAGGTACCTCCCTTGTATCATTCCCAAAACATGATCCATTCTAGGGTCGTCAATCCTAGTTAATCTCAGACGATGGTGTGTTTTCTAGGTCACTGCAAAGGCTGTCAGGGCTGTTACGCACAAAGGTTACAACACCCCCCATCACCTCTTTAACGATTTATCACTATACAGAAATAGGCCTAGTTTATACTCTGTTACTACGGGAAGGCTCATCGCCTCACCGCAGATTTAGAGTATGCTCGAGGTCACTCCACTGACACCCTACCAACTGGCAGTCTATTTTCGAAAGCCCGACCAGTCCGTTTATTGAGAATGGAACCCAGATGCAACCCGACTAGGGACCACAGCTAGGCTGTGCCAGCGTAGGCCGACAGCACGAAATATAGTGTCTCATACTACCATAATCGGCTCACGAGTCTGGTTGCTCACTGGTCACTACGGGGAGGCACGTGGCCTTAGCGTAGGCCGACAGGTCGACCACGGTGTCCCATACCACCATGCCCGGCTCATGAGTCTTAGCGGATCGAGGTACCATGGTTAAAAGGGATTTCACTGGTAAGTTTGGTACCCTAGGTTCAAGCAGTAGCGTCCAAACATGGTGAACATACATAAGACAGATCGGGTTACTTGACGAGCTCGGCTAGCTCGAGCGCACAACAAGTTGAGCGATATGAAGCGCATAAGCACTTCGTGTGGCCAACCACTATCGCTAACTGAATTACGACTCGGGTTCGTCGAACACATCTCACGTGGCAAATGAATCACAACCACGAATTCAATTCTCTGGTACCGATGTCTGGACTATAATCATAGCCCCAAACACAATCAATTTCAGATAGATAAAGCAATAATGGATCAAGATTCAAATCATACAATTAAAGTCTGGTATTATCCGTTTAGGGCTGCCAGGGCTGTTGCACGGAATCGTTACACCACTCCCCCATCACCCATGACGGATCATTCAACGTAAACATAAATTTAAACATATGCATTACATAAATAAAATCATACAATCAATTGAGCATGTTATGAAGTACAACATAAGCATGGGTTTGTACATATTCAATTTCTAATCACACAGATATCTAAAGAAATCATACACATAGTTAAAGAAGTTGAGAATCATATCTCAACACCCTTAAACATTACAATTTACTAATTACCACCCATTCAGACATTTCAACAAACACTTTAAAATACATACCTCAACATACATGACATATGTTGATCACATAGTCATTAGGCCAAATCCTTTCACTAGGGAGTTGCCCCAATCATAACACGTACACCCACGACGGATAGTCATGGCAAGTAGGAATCCAACTTCTATATTCATTTGAATATTTTCACAAAACACTTGGGCTACGCATTTCAACATATATAGCGTATAGTTGCCGTGTGGCGTGATTCAGGGCAAATCCTTTCGTCAAAGGGGTATGGCAAATACAACAATCACATATCTATGACAATTAGTCATGGCGAGCACGAATGAGAATTTTATACTCATTCAGCCATTTTCACAAACACTTAGAATACACTATTACAACATACATGGTGTATGTTAGCAAAACATGTACTAGGGCTATCCTTTCGCCAAGCAAGTATTTTACGCATATATAATATATTTATACAACAAATAGTCATGGCAACCACATCTCTAAAATATATATGTATACGGTACTTCCTATAATACAATATTTCTACATACATAGTGTATATTAGTAAAACATGTATTTGGGCGAATCCTTTCGCCAAATAAGTATTTTATCCATACATCGTATATTCATACAACAAATAATCATGTCAAACACATTTCCAAAATTTATACGTATACAGTATTTTCTACGAATACCTAGAATATGTAAAATTCCATTATCTACATCTTTAATCGAAACAGAAAACAGAAAGCACTTTGTACATGTGCAATTGCATGCAGATCATGAATTTATCATTATCTAACATTGAAAGCGTTCAAAACCATAACCTATACACCTAAAGTCTGCACCTTTTGTCGTAGAATCGTAACGAAGTCGATAGGTTTACTAAGCTTTCGTATACGGCAGTTTGGTAACCTATATAACGAAATAGGTTAGCTATTTCATAACCTACAACCACCCAAGCTCCAAATCAGATTAGGGTTAGGGTTTCTTACCTAGAATGGAGCTGGAATCACCGGGAAAGCGATAAGAATGAGGTGGTTAAGCACCGATAGCAGCAGGGAAGAGTGGCTGTGAGATTCTCCCACATCTCCCACCACTTTTTCTCTCACTTTTCTCTCTTTTCTCTCTCTCAATCAAATTCGTATGGCTGCAATGAGAGAGGGTTTAAGGTCCTTATATAGTCTAAAAACTCATCGAAACAGACTCGGGAACAAGGTATACTTGAATTTTGTCAAAGGGCATTTGTTTCAGCTCAACAGAGGACTACTGGCGGGCCTCCTTGAGCCAAAGGTCGGACTTAAGCTCACCAACAACGGATCTACATTCTATTAAGTTTTTGTTTCAGTGGGATTTCAGATCACGCGTGGCGTACCAGTTTCAGTTCAACGGTCAGCGGATCTCGATCGAAGATTCCGAGTAGTACATGTAAATGTGTATGAAATTTCTCCTGATCCGAGGGTGTAATTTGATCTGATTCTGACGGTCTGGTTGCTTAAAACTGATCCGCAAGTGAGAGGTGCCAGATTACTATTCAAGATATTTTATTTTGAATTAATTTCGCATTTCTCACACTCTTCACTCCGAGCTCAAGCGAATAGCGCTGGGACACTATCTGGATTTGATTTCAGAGATGGTTGTCAAGCCTAGCAAGGCGGTCCTAGTTCCTTAACTTCGTGTTAGTCGGACTTCCGACGTGCGGTCCAAATCCGATACGGAGTTTCGAGATGCTCCCGAGAGCAGACGGGTAATGAGATTGATCCTAGATTTTAGGGTAACCTAGCGTTAATGATTCTACAACTTTTGGGTCTTACAGATCGTATTTAAAGTGATTGGTGCTAATTTCACAGGCACTCTAGTTTAACACTGGCTAATCCTCGCCTAATTTCTAAAGGATTTAGTCCTGGGTGATTTCTGTCTGAGGTGGTACCTGGGCCTTTGTAGTTTATATATAAAGTGATCCAAATTATACTACTTAGCTAGTTTAAGTTAGTGTCTAGGATGAAAGTACTTAGAAAGATTGAAGAGCAAGGTGGTGAAGGATGGGATTTGTGAAAGAAATGGGTTCACAAGCGATTTTAGCCCTTGGAACTAAGTTTTGACAAGTTGATAAGGTGTTAGGATCGACCCATTGCCTAAGGATGTCTAATCCCAGGTTGGCAAAAATTCAGGATGTTACAATCTACGCCCCTTAAAATAAAATTTTGTCCCCAAATTTGGCTAAAGGTAATAAGTAAGGATTCTATTAGTTCATTTGCCTTCATTTGCCTAAGACTTATTGATTCAAGTCTCTATGCGTGGTGGTAGGGTGTATATTAGCCTGGTTCATTTTAGTCTACCCCCCTTAAAACTTATTTCTTTATCCATTTCTCATACCCTGATGGTTTTCTATAATTTATTTCTGTACCTATTTGGAGTCTTGACGACAATTCCCAGCAATTTAGAGTAAGATAGCTGTTTTTAATGTTTGACCGACACGGAGAGACGTTTTTGGTGGGCTTAATCCCGATACATCGATCATCTACCGGGCCAGGGTAGAAAGCTCATCGTATCCCTTCCGAATCCTGGTGGATCCTGGTCTTCTGTTCGGCCAAGCAGTGAGTCCATTGGTAGTCACCCAGGATTGAGAATTAGGTCAAGCCGCGAATGTTTCGCAGTTGTATATTTCATTAACTCTGTAGTTCGATCACTCTAGAAACGTAGGGAATGTTCATCATTGAAAGGCTCAAATGGTCTATGTCTAAGGTTGCCCTTTAAGTCTTAGTCTAAGAGAGTCCTTGTTATTATCTATGTCCAAGGAAATGATGAATCAAATCTTACGATCATCCTAAAACGGTTTCTCATAGTAGAACTTACCAGGGCTTCTATAATGTTCGTATTTAACGAGCACAGTTTTGATCTTGGGCCAGTGGGGTACGGTCCACCACGCTTTCACAGCGCTACCCAGATCAAAGAGGTGTATTAGCTGACCTAACTAGAGTGGGCTCATCATGTTCTACCCCCCTTAAAAATATTTTTCACCCTCAAGGCTCAAGATTTATGTCCTGCTCCGTATATCGGAACAAGGTGCAATTTAAGACCTACCCTTGACATGAAATGGGAAATACATTGGTCTATCTTTTTCGACGATGTGTACAATGGCATTGATACCTATGGTCATAGAAAGCTAAAGATGATGGGTATTGTGGTTAATTTCAGGGGCAGGTGTGAGTTTGAGGCAAGATGCCTAATTCTACCAAGGGTTTTGTCGCGCGGTCCAGACTTATCCTATTTAATCATGTCTAGCTTAATAGGCAGGCCATCTTTCCACGTTCATAAGCACAATATGTATGCCGACATGGCATGCGATTTGGGACCTAATTCCTAACTGTCTGTTGCCCATTTGGCAATTCCTTAGGCCTAAAAGACAAAGTCTCTATCGGCTATATACTCCTAATACTTTTCAATGACGAAGTTATAAACTTTTGGTTACAAGTGGTTCGGCCAAACGGAAGAAATGTTGTGTAGTGGGTCTGAGTCGGATACATGGACCTCCTGCCTAGCTAGGACAGAAAATTGTCGTATCAGTTCTTAATCCCAGTTGATCCCGACCTTCTGCTTGATTAGGGCATAGAGTTCATTGGTCACTACCAAGATTGAGAATTCAATTCAAACCGCGAATACCTCGCTTATATGTAGTTTCTCTGCTCCGTGGTCCCGATGGTACTAAGTCTTTGAGAAGGCGATTCTAAGGGTGTATTGATTTGACCTATCATTAAATCCAAGGGATATATCTTTGGTTACAAGTGGTTCGTGCCAACACGGAGAGAAATGTTGTGTAGTGGGTCTGAGTCGGATACATGGACCTCCTGCCTAGCTAGGACAGAAAATTGTCGTATCAGTTCTTAATCCCAGTTGATCCCGACCTTCTGCTTGATTAGGGCATAGAGGTCATTGGTCACTACCAAGATTGAGAATTCAATTCAAACCGCGAATACCTCGCTTATATGTAGTTTCTCTGCTCCGTGGTCCCGATGGTACTAAGTCTTTGAGAAGGCGATTCTAAGGGGTGTATTGATTTGACCTATCATTAAATCCAAGGGATATATAGGTTTTCTCTTAGCATGAATCGTTTCTAAGTTAGACAAGCTTCCTAAGAGTTGCTAAGCAAGCCCATAAGTCTAACGGGGATGAAGGAATGGGGTCTCGCTCCAACCTAATCAAGCCGACTAACTAGGTCTATCATTCATTTATCCTAGCAGTACAACTAGTAGCCTAGTCTTAACTTATGAGTAGCGGTAATCCAATAGTTGTAATCCAAAACTCATACGCTAGATGATTTTAGACCATTTCTAATACAAGAATTTATTTATCGCGTAGGGTCAACGTTGTTTAAGTGGAATTGAGTTGTACGGACTTAAATTTAACTACTCGCGAGCATTTCACATATGCTCATTTCAACTAAGAGGATCCTAAGGTTCACATTATATATTTGTTGGATTTCCTACACGGTCATGTCTGTCGAAATCTAGGAGCACTGCTCTAAGTCCAAAACTCCAAGGGCCTATTTGACAAACCACCATTTACTCTAAAAGCTTAAGCTATCAGAGTGTGGTGAGTTAATGTATATCAAGGGACTTTATCACTTCAACACCATTTGGCCAGTGGTCTTAAGTTGTATTAAATGGGACTGTATTGCTAATTCCACCTCGGGATTGGGAATGACATGTTTGGTAGGAGGGTGGGTGGGGATAAAAATTAATGGTATAGGCTTTGGAAAATGAGCCTTGTGTTGGAAAATGGTGAGATGGGATTTTCAAATCCCAGGATAATGAATTTCTAAGTGAAATTTGAAAGGAAAATCTTGGAAGTTACCTTAAATTACATACATTTCAAACATGGTATTAGAAAACATGGGAGATAGGAGAGGGGTTGTTAGGTTTCAAAATCTTGAGCCTACATAGGCTCAAATGAAAGGGGATAAAGAGGAAAAATGGAAAGATGGGATGGGTTGAGGGCTTACACATTTTTGAGCTCCAAATGGGGGGGCGTAGGAGCTCAAATGAGAGAAAATGGAGAGGGTAGGGAGGTAGGGATTGCTGTGAACGATGGAGTGATGTATGGTTGGACAGGAAACAACGAAATGGACGATTGGAGTGGAGGTTTGAGAGAGAAAATCGACAATAGAAGGGGAGGGCGTTTGGAAGGAAAGATGTGAGAGAGAGAGAGGGGCTCCAGACCTGAAAATTGGAAACCCCAGCACATTCCGCACACACCACACGTGTGTGGAGGTCGGGCCGACCATTCCCAGGCCCGGCCCAACACCAGCCGAGCCACCCGACCGCGGTGACCGCAGTTCCGCCGCGGTCCACCTTGCCCGCAGTGCTGCCGCCGCGGTTGGGTGGTATTCACCATTCCCCCAAGGTGCCAAATGCACCCTGGGTCCACTTGTTTCACCCCCGGATTGACGCGTGTGGCCCCCCGACTCCATTTCGAGTCGTTTCGGGTCAAATCGGATGTATCTTGCAATCCGGAATGAGTTATCTGACGTAAAATATATGAATTTGGGGTAGAACGAGCTAATGAAGCCAACTAACCCAGCTATGCAGGGTTGCGCAGCCCGAAATTATGAAAAAAACCTCCGATTGATGGTTGTTTCCCTGTTTCAGTTTCGTTTTACTAAAAATAGTAGTTTTAGTTTAATTACTCTTCATCTGTCAGGCTTTAGGAGTTACGCTCATTGTGAAAAGAGCTTAGAATAATTAGGAGAACAGTTTGGTGAAGTCAAATAGGACACTTACTATTTTTAGCTGAAAGCCTGCGCACTTAGTAGACATCACAACCTTATAGTAAGTCGCGAAATCTAGGAGTTTTAGTTGTAGTTTGATTTTTTTTTTTCTTTCCCATTAATTGGTATCCCTATTTAAAAGGGTTGTGAACTCGTTGTTAGTCATTCATTAATCAATTTCAAATTTATTAGAATTTATTTCTATTTTCTGCCTTCTTTCCTCGTGGATTCGAGAAGTCTCTATGAGGAGTTCAGAGAAGCTCTGAGGATTCAGAGTAGTTATCCTCATCACGTTTATCCCGTATTCTACCAATTTTTAAAGGTTGGGGTGAGGTGGATTGTAATCTAGAATCATCTATAAACGGCTTAAGAATGTTTTAAGGTCGACCCGTGTGACCATGGTTGAATACGGACTCGATTTCGGCGTTCGTTTTCAGTGAACTTCGCCAATTGGTGAAATCGGGATACCTATGACTGTTTCTACATTCTGTCGCTACCTCCTAAGTCAGAGTGCGTCGTGTGACCATAACCCAGGTCCGGTTTAATCCAAATCATGCTCTGATACCAACTGTAACATCCCGAAAAATTGAGGGTCGAGTAGTAACTCAACTCTCGAGTTTCCAGAATATCACTTATGCAACATAGATAATGATGATTGAAGGTTGTCTGTATTAGTGCATTGAACATGAGTGAGATTAAGCCAAAACAGAATATCATACTCCAGAGACAGTGAATTAGCAAGTGGAAGTCAGTGATAGATATATATACAATATAAAAACAGTGGTGGGTCTCCAGAGTGTGATAATGTTACCAGGTTAAATAATTACAAGTACAGTTCTAAAATATACCAAATGTGAGGAAGTGTAATGTCTTCTATTCCAAGTACCATAACCCCGTCAATACAATACCAGGTCTTCACAGACCTGTCAGAGAGTTACATGTAGGAGAACTCCTCCTCAACATCATAGTAGTGGTCCGGCTCTGCTTCATAAGCATCGCCATCACCTGAAACTCAAGAAATCTGGTTGGTGTGTACAACACCGTCCCGTAACGTGGGAGTGAGTGATCAACTCAGTGGAACAATAAAGCATAGGTTAACATGTTATCAATTCAGTCAAGCAGTAATGATAAAGCAGTAAAATCAAACACTCCTAACTACTCTTATTAATGCAAGTATGGATGCAGTCATGATGTATGCCCTCACCACACCCTCTCTCATGCGACACCATCTCACGTTCGCGGCATGCTTTCATCCCTCAGTGCTCCACATCTTCCAGGCACATGCAATGCATGATGAGCATGATTACCGAGTTATTATTAGTCCATTTCAAACAGCAAGATTGGGAAACTAAGGTACCTCCCTTGTATCATTCCCAAACATGATCCATTCTAGGGTCGTCAGTCCTAGTTAATCTCAGACGATGGTGTGTTTTCTAGGTCACTGCAAAGGCTGTCAGGGCTGTTACGCACAAAGGTTACACCACTCCCCCATCACCTCTTTAACGATTCATCACTATACAGAAACAGGCCTAGTTTATACTCTGTTACTACGGGAAGGCTCATCGCCTCACCGCAGATTTAGAGTATGCTCGAGGTCACTCCACTGACACCCTACCAACCGGCAGTCTATTTTCGAAGCCCGACCAGTCCGTTTATTGAGAATGAAACCCGGATGCAACCCGACTGGGGACCAAAGCCAGGCTGTGCCAATGTAGGCCGACAGCACGAATATAGTGTCCCATACCACCATAATCAGCTCACGAGTCTGGTTGCTCACTGGTCACTACAGGGAGGCACGTGGCCCCAGCGTATGCCGACAGGTCGACCACGGTGTCCCATACCACCATGCCCGGCTCATGAGTCTTAGCAGATCGAGGTACCATGGTTAAAAGGGATTTCACTGGTAAGTTTGGTACCCTAGGTTCAAGCAGTAGCGTCCAAACATGGTGAACATACATAAGACAGATCGGGTTGCTTGACGAGCTCGGCTAGCTCGAGCGCACAACAAGTTGAGCGATATGAAGCGCATAAGCACTTCGTGTGGCCAACCACTATCGCCAACCGAATTACGACTTGGGTTCGTCGAACACATCTCACGTGGCAAATGAATCACAACCATGAATTCAATTCTGGTACCAATTGTCTGGACTATAATCATAGCCCCAAACACAATCAATTTCAGATAGATAAAGCAATAATGGATCAAGATTCAAATCATACAATCAAAGTCTGGTATTATTCGTTTAGGGCTGCCAGGGCTGTTGCACGGAATCGTTACACCACTCCCCCATCACCCATGACGGATCATTCAACATAAACATAAATTTAAACATATGCATTACATAAATAAAATCATACAATCAATTGAGCATGTTATGAAGTACAACATAAGCATGGGTTTGTACATATTCAATTTCTAATCACACAGATATCTAAAGAAATCATACACATAGTTAAAGAAGTTGAGAATCATATCTCAACACCCTTAAACATTACAATTTACTAATTACCACCCATTCAGACATTTCAACAAACACTTTAAAATACATACCTCAACATACATGACATATGTTGATCACATAGTCATTAGGCCAAATCCTTTCACTAGGGAGTTGCCCTAATCATAACACGCGTACACCCACGACGGAAAGTCATGGCAAGTAGGAATCCAAGTTCCATATTCATTTGAACATTTTCATAAACACTTGTGTAACGACCTGTAAATTTCTGTACATTGGGCCGAGTATCACCTTGACCAGAAATCACGTAGGATTAAATCCTTTAGAAATTTAACAAAGTTAACTAAGTACTAAACTCGGTTAGCCATGTAATCCGTTGGGATCGCTTTAAATACGATCTGCAAGACCCAAAACTTGCAGAATTAGTGACTCTTGGTTACCCTAAAGTCTAGAACCAAACTCATTACCCGTCTGCTCTCGGGAATGAAACGAAACTTCGTATTAGGTCTAGATCACACATCGGGAGTCCGATTAACACGAAGCTAAGGAACTAGGACCGCCCCACTGGGCTTGACAATCATCTCAAAAATCAGCTCCGACCGATGTCCCACGGCCATTTGTTTCGATCCGGAGCGAGGGAGTGTGAAAAACACTATTTCCATCCTAATAAAAATATCGGGAATAGTGATCTGGCATCATTCTGTTGCGCATCAGTATTAAGCAACCTGACCGTCAGAATCAGACCAAATTACACCCTCGGATTAAGAAAAATTTCAGGAACATTTACATGTACTTGGAATTTCTGATCGTGGGCCACTGATCGTTGAACTGAAAGTGGTCCGCCACGTGCGATCTGGGAATCCGATCGAGTCGAAAATGTAATCCCATGTAGATCCATAGATGGTGAGCTTAAGTCTGACGTTTGGCTCAAGGAGGGCCACCAGAACCTCCCTTTTGAGCAGGAAAAGTGGCGAAATGCCTATATATGCAGTCACCCTTGAACCTGAGTCTATTTTAGAGATGTTTTTGGCTATAAAAGGGGCTTAGAACAACCCCTCTCACAGCCATACGAATTTGGGAGAAAAATCCTAGAGAGAGAGAGAGAGAAGAGAGAGAAGAGCTAGAGTTTTGTAGGCGATCTTCCTCCTACTGTGCTTGGTTGTTGCACGGCCTACACCGCCTCATTCCAGGTGTTTTCCCGGCGGTATCCATCCCATTTGAAGGTAAGAAACCCTAACCCTAGGTCTGATTTAAGGTAGGATCGTTGTAGGTTATGAAAAAGCTAATCGATTCCGCTCTTTAGGCTAGGAAACTCCCGTATACGGAAGCTCTACTACCCTTGCTGATTCGTTGGAATTCCAAGGGCCAAGGTGAGGACTTTAAGTGTATAAGTTACGGTTTTCAACGCTTTCAATGTCAGATAATGATAGATTCATGATCTACATGTAAATGCACATGTACAAAGTGCTTTCCGTTTCCTGTTTCGATTAACGTTGTAGAATATGGAATTTCACATACTCTAGGTATTCGTAGAAATACCGTATACGTATTTTTTTTGGAATAATGTTTGACATGTTTATTTAATGTATGATTATACAATGCATGGATAAAATACTAGTTTGGCGAAAGGAATCGCCGTAATATACGTTCGCTTGTAAACACTATGTATGTTGAAATTGTGCATTCTAGAAATACCGCATATGTGTAAATTTTGGAAGTGTATTTGACATGATTATTTGTTGTATGAATATGGTATACGCGGATAAAATAACCGCTTGGCGAAAGAATGGCCCTAACACGTATTTTGCTAACATACGTCATGTATGTTGGAATAGTGTATTCTAAGTGTTTGTGTAGATGCTTGTGTGTGTAAATGCTCGAGTGTTAGTGCCTTAGAGAGGTGCTGATATGGGATTCCCGACTCCCTTAGAGACATGTAGGATTCCCTCCATGCGGTGGTTCGCTAGAACCACTCACTTGTAATGTGTACATAATTGTATCCCTATGTGGATAGTGCTTTACCACATGCTTTACAACATGCTTTGCAACATGCTTTACTTCATGTTTTACTTCATGCTTTATAACATGCCTGCTAACATGCTTGTATTGCTTGTTTATCATGCTTTACTCCACATGCTATTGATGAGAACTGTTGAGTTTGGGACTATGCCTATAGTCCAAACATTCGGTACCAGACTTGCGATTGTGGCTGAGATTCATGTCGCCACAAAGGATGTGTCTGGCGAACCCGAGTCGTACTTCGGTTGGCGATAGTGGTTGGCCACACGGAGTGCTTTTGCGCTCCATATCGCCCAACTTGTGGTGCGCTCGAGCTAGTCAGGCTCGTCAAGTAAACCGAAATGTATTTATGTGTTCACCATGTTTGGTCGCTACTGCTTGAACCTAGGGTACCAAACTTACCAGTGGCGAACCCGTTAACCATGGTACCTCGATCCGCTAAGTCGCATGAGCCGGACATGGTGGTATGAGACATCGTGGTCGAGCTGTCGGCCTACCCTAGGGCCATGTGCCTCCCCGTAGTGACCATTGCGCAACCAAACTCGTGAGCCGAATATGGTGGTATGAGATACTGTATTCGAGCTGTCGATACTTACGGCGAGAGCCGAGTACGGTGAGACCTGTGCTCGTGCTGACGGGCGACGAGTCCTCCGTAGTATCATCGAGTACACTCCAAGGGTGTGTGATTGGCGACGAGTCTTTCACAGCAACTAGAGTGTGAGTTGAGCTGAGTACGGTGAGACCTGTACTCGAGCTGACGGCTAGTGATTGAGCTGAGTACGGTGAGACCTGTACTCGAGCTGACGGCTAGTGATTGAGCCGAGTACAGTGAGACCTGTACTCGAGCTGACGGTCAGTAATTGAGCTGCATACGGTGAGATCTGTATCCGCGCTGACGGGTGACGAGCCCTTTGCGATGCCTTCACTACGCTTCTCAAACCTTAATATCGTATGAGATTAACTAGGATTGACGACCCTACAATGGATCATGTTTGGGAATGATACAAGGGAGGTACCTTAGTTTCCTAATACTGCTGGTTGAAATGGACTAATAAAAACTTGGTAATCATGAGCATCATCGCACCGCATGTGCTTTGTAGATGTGGCGCACTGAGGGAGTTAGCATTCACGAACGTAAGAGGATGTCGCTTGAGGGTGGTTTGGCAAGGGCATACAGCATCATGTCATATCATTTTTGCACTTAACAAGAGTAGTTAGAAATGTTTGATTTGTACTGCTTTATCATTACTGCTTGATTGATTTGATAACATGTTAACTTATGCTTTATTGTTCCACTGAGTTAGCTACTCACTCCCACGTTACGGGACGGTGTTTGTAACACCCACCAGACTCTGTCGCAGGTGTAGATGGCGCCTTGGTTCAGGAGCCGGAGCCCGACTTTGATGCGGATCAGGAGGAGTTCTCCTTTATGCAGTATTCTGACGGCTTTGCTTAGGCCGGCTGCATCGCGGGATTTTCAGGGCCTCTCTTGAGGATTGTATTTTGATTTTTGACTTAGAAACAATACATGTATATTCGTACTCAGTTGGTACTCATACTCTGGAGTTCATAAAATTTTGTTACTTTACATACTTTGAATATAAAATTTCAGTCTTCCGCTTGCCTTTATACAATTGAACTGGAGTATGAATTACTGTTTTGGTATAATCTCATTCATGTTTATTGCGCTAACTTAGACAACATTTAACCAGCATTGTGTATGTTGCATAAGTGATGCGTTGGAACTCGGGAGTTGAGTTCATACTCGACCCCCGAATTTCAGGGCGTTACAAGTTGGTATCAGAGCATGATTTTGATTAAAATCGGACCTGCGTTATGTCCCCACTACGTACGCTGATGCATTATACTTAGGAGGGTGCGCAAAATTATAGAAACAGTCCTAGGGTCTCCCGATTTCACCGTTCGGTGAAATTCATTAAAAACCGACGCGTTGATCTAGTTTGTACTCAATCCTGACCGCACACATGGACTCCAAATCACCCCTTGACCGTCTATTGACGTGTCAAGATCACAATCCACCAAAAATTAGTCGTTAAAAATCAGGAAAAATCAGATTAGTGCAGAAATTTCCCGGAACTAACCATTCTGGAGCCGAACTGAGTTCGTGGGCCCCCCACGTTAATCCATCAAGTGTTCAGATCAAACCAGGGTGCATTTGGCACCCTGGGCACGTGCCAAACTGATCCAGACAGCGGCGGCACGGCTCCGGCCAAGTCCAGCCGCGGCGGTGCTGCGGCTCGGGCGGCGGACCGCGGTCTGTCCGGTTTTTCGGCGAGCTTCCAAGCTTGGGGGTGGTCTGCCCAGCATCCTCTACCCCCTGGCACGTGCGAAAATGTGGATGGGTTGGGTTTTAAGGGGCCGGAGCACCCTTCTCCATCATTTCACCCCCTTTCAAGCTCCCCAAACCCCATTTTCGATTTTTCTCTAAAACCCATCCCTCCAAATCTTCTATTTTCTTCCATAACTCACACACCCCAACCTTCCACAACAGCCCTAGCTTCCTCCTTTCCCCATTTTCTCAAGTTGGAGCTCTCATACCCCTCCTTGGAGCTCAAAATCGGGTAATCTACTAACCCATTCCATTTTCTTCTTGTTTCTCCTTCATTCCCTACCTCTAGTGCCCCTTCCACACCTATTGGATTGTTGTTTGTGGGGATCAAAGAGATCAGCCCCTTGTTCCCCCATTTTGGCAATTTTCCATGGCCCTCCTTGGTGTGGTGGCTACCATTTTTTCCTTTTCCTCCATCCTACCTCTCATGGGAAAGAGGAAAACTGCGGCCGATGACGCCGACCCAAGTAGGCCAGCCCATTCCTGAAGGAGATCCGATGTTGAGGCCGGCACAAGCACCGTACGGGAGTTTAGGTCGAAGCGAGACCTGGATCCTAACCATCCCGTCAGAAATGCTTACCCGATAGGCATGGAATATGGGCGCTTCGCGGGCTGCAAGGTTGTGTTTGAAGTTCATGTGGATGAAAGGGTGTTCGGGCTACCCCACTGATGGATCGCCTGGTGGACATCGGATGGAACTCTATGTTTGATGGCGAGTCCCCTGCATGTGAGAACACGGTTCGCGCTTTCTATGCTCACATCATGGACTCATCAGTTGAGCCTCTTCAGTTTACTGTTTCTGTGAGGGGCATTAGACGCACGATTACAGTGGATGAAGTGGCTCGGATCACGAAGCTACCGCTTGGTCAGGTACACCCCAGTGATAACTTCTCCAGAAGTGCGCGGGAAAGGGATCGCCGCAAGCGATATCTCTGTGGTCGCCGGGTTACTTGGAAGAGAGGAAATTGCATTGCGGCGACAAAGATGGCCGAGGACTTCCGTTTACTCCATCACATTTTCACCTACAATGTGTACCCATGGTCGGGTAACCGCACGGAATGTACTCGGTTGATGGTGGACTTTTTGTATAAGATGGGGCATGGGGACGACATATGCCTACCCACATTCATCCTATCCCAGATAGTTCATGTAGTTCGTTCCGCCAGGAACGATCTTTCGCTCCCATTTGGCCGTCTGATCTGCAGGATGGCTCGTGATGTAGGTTACAGATTGAATATGAAGGATCTTGCACCAGTCCGAATCATAAGTGAAGCGACACTCAAGAATATGAAGATCGGCCCTCAACAGCGGCAAGCCCGACTCGATGAGTCTGGAGATGAGTCGGATAGTGCCGGTGAGGAGAGTGATGAGGAGGGCGGTGAAACGCCTATCTTTGCATACTGTTCCCACTAAGGGAACGAGACTCACTACGGCCATTGGGACCTTCTCGGATGTCACACGGTTTGTGCGAGGGTTGCGCAATAGTTTTGGGTAGCAGCACAGAGCTCGTCGACCTTATTGTTGCTCCACTATGGCACTACGACGTTATACTTGGCATGGATTGGCTCGCCAAGATGAGGGTGGAGATAGATTGCGATGCTCGGATCGTGACTGCCTATGGACCTGACGGCACAGCTTTCACGTTCCCAGTGCAGGTCAGTTGGCCCTGCCGCGTTGATTGTTATGCCGCTTTACTTGTGCCGATTGATGGTCCGACATTAGAGGGTACGCCGGTGGTTCGGGAATTTGTTGGAGTCTTTAAGACTATCTCTGGTTTACCTCCTCGGCGTGAGATTGATTTTACGATTGATCTTACGCCTAGTGCGATGCCCATCTCGTTGTCGACTTATCGTATGCCTCCATGTGAGATGGAGGAGCTGCGGAAACAGATTGACGAACTTGTAGAGAAAGGTTTTATTCGACCTAGTGTGTCTCCTTGGGGAGCACCTGTGCTATTTGTGAAGAAGAAGGACGGGTCGCTATGGTTGTGTATTGATTACCGTAGGTTGAACCAGGTCACGGTGAAGAACAAGTATCCTTTGCCCAGGATAGATGATCTGTTTGATCAGTTGCGGGGGGCGAAGTATTTCTCGAAGATTGATCTTCAGTCAGGGTACCAGCAGTTGCGCGTGAGAGAGGAGGACGTGCAGAAGACAGCCTTCAGGACGTGCTTTGGGCACTATGAGTTCTTGGTGATGTCGTTTGGTCTGACGAACGCACCAGCCGTGTTCATGGATCTGATGAACCGGGTATTTCGGCCCTTCCTTTACCGATTCGTCATCGTCTTTATCGATGACATCTTGATATACTCCACGAGTCGGGAGGAGCACGAGGAGCACCTGCGAGCAGTATTGGGTACGTTGGAGAAGAACCAGTTGTTTGCGCAATATAAGAAGTGCGACTTCTGGCAGGAGGAAGTCAAGTTCCTGGGACATGTTGTGTCCAAGGATGGGATAGCAGTGGACCTTGCTAAGGTAGCCGCGGTTCAGGATTGGCAGCAGCCTGAGTCGGTTACTGAGGTGAGGAGTTTCCTTGGTCTGGCTGGGTATTACAAACGTTTCATTCGGGACTTCTCGAAGATTGCCAGGCCATTATCTCAGTTGACTCGGAAAGACCTGAAGTTCGCCTGGAATGAGAAGGCGGAGGCAGCTTTTAAGGAGCTGAAGGACAAGTTGACGTCCGCCCCTGTGCTAGTATTGCCAGAGCAAGGGGTGAAATATACGGTATACACTGACGCGTCTCGCGTTGGTTTGGGTTATGTTCTGATGCAGAAGGATCGGGTGATTTCGTATGCCTCGAGACAATTAAGGAAGCACGAGGAGAATTACCCTACACATGACCTGGAGTTGGCAGTTGTCATCTTTGCATTGAAGCTCTGGAGACATTACCTCTACGGTGAGGAGTTCGAGCTTTTCTGCGACCACAAGAACCTTAAGTACATATTCACACAGCGGGATTTGAACATGAGACAGCGCCGATGGATGGAGACCTTGAAGGACTTCAAGTTCGAGGTTTCCTACCATCCTGGCAAGGCGAACCTTGTGGCAGACGCGTTGAGCCGCAAGAAGGCGATTGTATTTGCGGCACCGCTGATGATAGCCGAGTGGGACATGATGGAGTTTGTGCGGGACTTCGAGCAGAGACTCACTGTAGAGGAGCCTTTTGAGTGTGTTGCGCACGTTCGGGTGCGGCCACTTATTGACGACAGGATTGTTGAGGCCCAAGAGGGCGATATACGGCTGTCTGAGCTTCGAGAGCAGGCTAGCGACGCCGTGGACTCCGAGTGGAGAGTTGGTTCTGATGGGGGTTTACGATTCCGTGGCCGCCTATGTGTTCCTGATGTGGCTGACTTGAGACGCGAGCTTCTCGAGTCTGCCCATAACTCGAAGCTTGCGATGCATCCTAGTAGCACGAAGATGTACTAGGATATGAGACGGACTTATTGGTGGGATAACATGAAGGCCCACATTGTTGAGTACGTATCTCGATGTCTGACGTGCCAGCAGGTCAAGGCAGAACATCGCCGACCTCCTGGACTACTTCAGCCCATGCCTATAGCGGAGTGGAAGTGGGACTTCATCTCCATGGACTTCATATCAGGGCTACCGAAGACGAGGAAGGGACACGATTCCATTTGGGTGATTGTGGACCGGTTGACCAAATCGGCCCATTTTCTCCCTATCAAAGTTACGAACTCTGCAGACGAGCTGGCTAGATTGTACATCAGGGAGATCGTCCGTTTGCATGGAGTTCCCTTAGAGATCGTGTCGGACAGAGACACGCGGTTCATATCCATCTTCTGGACTCGTATCCAGGAGACGATGGGTGTGAAGCTGAAGTTTAGTACTGCGTTTCATCCTCAGACTGATGGGCAGACAGAGCGGGTGAATCAGATTATGGAGGATATGTTGCGAGCATGTGTGTTGGACTTCAAGGACAGCTGGGATGACTTTCTTCCGTACGCAGAGTTCGCCTACAACAACAGCTTCCAGGCGACTATTGGCATGGCGCCATATGAGGCTCTATATGGTCGACCTTGTAGGGCACCGCACTGTTGGGCAGAGGTTGGCGAGCGTAGCCTGATTGGCCCGGAGTTGGTACAGACGACTACAGAGAAGGTAGATATTATCAGGCGTCGATTACTCACAGCGCAGAGCAGGCAGAAGGTTACGCCGATACGAGGCGGCGACCGCTGGAGTTCGAGGTCGGGGATCATGTGTTCCTCCGAGTTTCCCCTATGAAGGGAGTCCTTCGGTTCGGGAAGAAGGGGAAGCTCACACCGAGGTTTATCGGTCCATTTCAGATACTGGATCGAGTGGGTGATGTGGCGTATCGTCTCGCCTTTCCTACACCACTTGCTTCTGTACACAACGTATTTCATGTATCTATGCTGAAGAAGTACGTTCCTGATCCTTCGCATATCATCAGATGGGAGCAGGTACAATTGAGTGAGGATGTTACGTGCGAGCTGCGCCCGACGGGTATTCTTGATAGGAAGGAGCAGGTACTACGTAGCAAGGTCATCCCACTTGTGAAGGTGCTTTGGACACATCATTCCGAGGAGGAAGCTACCTGGGAGACTGAGGCCGAGGTCAGAAAGAACTACCCTCAGATTCTCGGGACTACGAAAAGGTAAAAATTTCGAGGACGAAATTTTTTTTTAAGGGGGGTAGATTGTAACGACCTGTAAATTTCCATACATTGGGCCGAGTACCACCTCGACCAGAAATCACGTAGGATTAAATCCTTTAGAAATTTAACAAAGTTAACTAAGTACTAAACTCGGTTAGCCATGAAATCCGTTGGGATCGCTTTAAATACGATCTGCAAGACCCAAAACTTGCAGAATTAGTGACTCTAGGTTACCCTAAAGTCTAGAACCAAACTCATTACCCGTCTGCTCTCGGGAATGAACGAAAACTTCGTATTAGGTCTAGATCGCACATCGGAGTCCGATTAACACGAAACTAAGGAACTAGGACCGCCTCACTGGGCTTGACAATCATCTCAAAAATCAGCTCCGACCGATGTCCCACGGCCATTTTGTTTCGATCCGGAGCGAGGGAGTGTGAAAAACACTATTCCCACCCTAATAAAATATCAGGAATAGTGATCTGGCATCATTCGGTTGCGCGTCAGTATTAAGCAACCTGACCGTCAGAATCAGACCAAATTACACCCTCGGATTAAGAAAAATTTCAGGAACATTTACATGTACTTGGAATTTCTGATCGTGGGCCACTGACCATTGAACTGAAAGTGGTCCGCCACGTGCGATCTGGGAATCCGATCGAGTCGAAAACTGTAACATCCCGGATTTTTGCCAACCTGGGATTAGACGTTCTAGGGCAATGGGTCGATCCTAAGACCTTATCAACTTGTCAAACTAAATCCCACAGTCTAAAATCGCTCCTGAACCCATTTCCTTCACAAATCCCACCCCTTTACTACCTTGTGCTTTCAATTTTTCAAAGCACTTTCGCCCTAGACACTATCTTAAACTAGCTAAGTAGTAAAACTTGGATCACTTTATATACAAACTACAAAGGCCTAAGTACCATCTCAACCAGAAAACAATTAGGATTAAATCCTTTAGAAATTTAACAAAGTTAACTAAGTGCAAACTCGATTAGCCATGAAATCCGTTGGGATCGCTTTAAATACGATCTGCAAGACCCAAAACTTGTAAAACATGTGACTCTAGGTTACCCTAAAGTTTAGAACCGAACTCATTTCCCGTCTGCTCTCGGGAATGAAACGAAACTTCGTATTAGGTTTAGATCGCACATCGGGAGTCCGATTAACACGAAGCTAAGGAACTAGGACCGCCCCACTGGGCTTGACAATCATCTCAAAAATCAGATGATTCCGATGTCCACGGCCATTTATTTCGATCCGGAGCGAGGGTGTGTGAAAAACACTATTCCTTTTGAAAAGAAAATATCTGGAATAGTGATCTGGCACCTTTCGCTTGCGCATCAGTATTAAGCAACCTGACCGTCAGAATCAGACCAAATTACACCCTCGGATCAGGAAAAATTTCATACACATTTACATGTACTCAGAAATTCTGATCGTGGCCCACGGACCGTTGAACTGAAAGTGGTCCGCCACGTGCGATCTGGGAATCCGATCGAGCCGAAAACGTAATCCCACGTAGATCCGCAGAGGGTGAGCTTAAGTCTGACGTTTGGCTCAAAGAGGGCTACCAGAACACCCCTTTTGAGCTGGAAAGTGACGGAATACCTATATTAGCAGTAACCTTTGAACAGGAGTCTATTTCGGTGAGTTTTGAGGCTATATAAGGACCTTAAACCCTCTCCCATTCCAGCCATACGAATTTGGATTTGAGAGAGGGAAAAGAGAGAGAAAGTGAGGGAGAAGTGGGAGAAACTCCCTGCCGTCGTTCCCTGCCACCACACGGGCTGCACCATCTCGTTCTCATCGCTTTTCCGGCGATTCCAGCCCCGTTTCTAGGTAAGAAACCCTAACCCTAACCTGTTTTGGGGTTTAGACTGTTGTAGGTTGTGAAATAGCTAACCTATTTCGTTCTCTAGGTTGCCAAACTGCCGAATACGGAAGCTTAGCAAACCTATCGTCTCCGTTACGATTCTACGACCAAAGGTGAGGACTTTAAGCGTATAAGTTACGTTTTTCAACGCTTTCAATGTCAGATAATGATAGATTCATGATCTGCATGCAAATGCACATGTACAAAGTGCTTTCCGTTTCCTGTTTCGATTAGCGATAAAGAATATGGATTTTCACATACTCTAGATATACGTAGAAATACCGTATACGTATTTTTCTTGGGAAAATGTTTGACATGTTTATTTAATGTTTGATTATATCATGTGTGGATAAAATGTAGTTTGGCGAAAGGATCGCAAAAATACATGTTCATGTGTAAATGTCATGTATGTTGAAATTGCGTATTTTAGAAATACCGCATACGTGCGGATTTTGGAAATGTAATTGTCATGATTAATTGTTGTATGAATATGGTATACGCGGATAAAATAACCGCTTAGCGAAAGAATAGCCCTAATACATGTTTTGCTAACATACACATGTATGTTGGAATAGTGTATTCTAAGTGTTTGTGAAAATGGCTGAATGAGTATAGAATTCTCATTCGTGCTCGCCATGACTAATTGTCATGGATATATGATTGTTGTAATGGCGATATCCCTTTGACGAAAGGATTTGCCCTAAATCACGCCACGGCCAGTATACACTATATATGCTAAAATGTGTGGCCCAAGTGTTTGTGGAAATGACTGAATGAATATGGAACTCGGATTCCTGCTTGCCATGACTATCCGTCGTGGGTGTACGCGTGTTATGATTGGGGCAACTCCCTAGCGAAAGGATTTGGCCTAATGCCTATGTGATCGACATATGTCATGTATGTTGATGTATGTTTGTTTAAGTGTTTCTTGAAATGTCTGAATGTGTAGTAGTTGGCAAATTGTAATATATAAGGGTGTTGAGATATGATTCTCAACCTCTTTTCACTATGTGTATGATCTCCTTTGATAGTTGTGTGATTAGGATTTGAACATGTACAAACTCATGCTTGTGTTGTGCTTCATAACATGCTCAACTGTTTTATGATTTTAACTATGTAATGCATATGTTAAATTTATATTTATGTTGTATGATCCGTCATGGGTGATGGGGGAGCGGAGCAACGAGTGCGTGCAACAGCCCTGGCAGCCCTAAACGGATAATACCAGACTGATTGTATGATTTGAATCCTGATCCATTACTGCTTTATATCTCTGTAATTGATTGTGTTTGGGGCTATGATTATAGTCCAGGCAATCGGTAACGAGATTGAACTCGTGGCTGAGATTCATTTGCCACGTGGGATGTGTTCGACGAACTCGAGTCGTGCGTTGCCTGTCGGCAGTGGCTAGGCCACACGAAGTTGTTTATGCACTTCATGTCGTGCAGCTCAACGGGCGATCGTGCTAGTCGAGCTCGTCAAGTAACCCGATCTGCCTTATGCATGTTCACCCTGTTTGGACGCTACTGCTTGAACCTAGGGTACCAAACTTACCAGTGGCGATCCCCGTTTTAACCATGGTACCTAGATCCGCTAAGTCGCATGAGCCGGGCATGGTGGTATGGGACACCGTGGTCGAGCTGTCGGCCTACGCTGGGGCCATGTGCCTCCCCGTAGTGACCATTGCGCAATCAAACTCGTGAGCCGAATACGGTGGTATGGGACACTGTATTCGAGCTGTCGATACTTCGGCGAGAGCCGAGTACGGTGAGATCTGTGCTCGTGCTGACGGGCGACGAGTCCTCCGTAGTATCATCGAGTACACTCCAAGGGTCTGTGATTGGCCACGAGTCTTTCACAGCAACTAGAGTGTGAGTTGAGCCGAGTACGGTGAGACCTGTACTTGAGCTGACGGCTAGTGATTGAGCCGAGTACGGTGAGACCTGTACTCGAGCTGACGGCCAGCAATTGAGCCGCATACGGTGAGATCTGTATCCGCGCTGACGGGTGATGAGCCCTTTGCGATGCCTTCACTACGTTTCTCAAACCATAACATCGTATGAGAGTAACTAGGATTGACGACCCTAGAATGGATCATGTTTGGGAATGATACAAGGGAGGTACCTTAGTTTCCCAATACTGCTGTTTGAAATGGACTAATAAAAACTTGGTAATCATGAGCATCATCGCACCGCATGTGCTTTGTAGATGTGGCGCACTGAGGGAGTAAGCATTCGCGAACGTAAGATGATGTCGCTTGAGGGTGGTTTGGCAAGGGCATACAGCATCATGTCATTTCATTCTTGCATTTAATAAGAGTAGTTAGAATTGTTTGATTTGTACTGCTTTATCATTACTGCTTGATTGAATTGATAACATGTTAACCTATGCCTTACTGTTCCACTGAGTTGATCACTCACTCCCACGTTACGGGACGGTGTTCCGAACACCCACCAGATTTGTTGAGTTTCAGGTGATGGCGATGCTTGTGAAGCAGAGCCGGACTACTTCTGTGATGATAGGAGGAGTTCTCCTATCTGTATCTCTCTGGCAGGTCAATGAAGACCTGATAAGGTATTGACGGGGCTATGGCACATGGGATAGAAGGCATTACACTTCCTCACATTTGGTAAATTTTAGAACTGCAATTGTATTTATTTAACCTGGTAATGTTATCACACTCTGGAGACTCATCATAAGTTATATATTTTATCTATCTATCACAGTCTTCCGCTTGCAAACTTAACTGTCTCTGGAGTATGATATGCTGTTTTGGCTTAATCTCACTCATGTTCAATGCACGAATACAGTCAACATTCAATCATCATTCATTTTGTTGCATAAGTGATGTTCTGGAACTCGGGAGTTGAGTTTATGCTCGACCCCCGATTTTCAGGGCGTTACAAGATGGTATCAGAGCATGATTTTGATTAAACCGGACCTGGGTTATGGTCACACTACGCACTCTGACGCACTCTGACTTAGGAGGGAGCGACGGAATGTAGAAACAGTCTTAGGCATCCCTGTTCAGTCCAACGGCTAATTCACTGAAAACGAACGCCGAAATCGAGTCTGTCGCACGGGTCGACCTTAAAACGTTTCTAGGTTGTCTAGCGAAGGGTCTAGATCACAATCCACCTCATCCCAATCATGGAGAATCAGGAAAATGTGCGATAAACGTGATGAGGATAACTACTCCGAATCCTTGGAGCTTCTCTGGACTTCTCGAATCTACAAGAGGAGAAAGCAGAACTACATTCCAATAAATTCGAAATTGATTAATGAATGCTTAAAATGAGTTCACAACCCTTTAAATAAGTATACCAGGTAATGGGAAAGAAATCAGGAACAAATTACAACTAAAACTCCTAAAATTCGCGATTTACTATAGGGTCGTGATGTCTACTAAGTGCGCAAGGCTTTCAGCCAAAATAGTAAGTGTCCTATTTGATTTCACTAAACCGTTCTCCTAATTATTCTAAGCTCTTTACACGATGCGCACAACTCCTAAAGCCCAACAGATGAAGAGTAATTAAACTAAAACTACCATTTTTAGCAAAACGAAATTGAAGCGGGGAAATAACCGTCAATCGGAGGGTTTTCTCACAATTCCGGGCTGCGCAACCCAGCATAGCTGGGTTGGTTGGCTTCATTAGCTCGTTCTACCCCAAATTCATATATTTTACGTCAGATAACTCATTCCGGATTGCAAGTTACGTCCGAATATCCCGAAACTACCCGTAATGGAGCGAACCGGAGTCGGGGGCCTCCCCACTTAAATCTACTAAGACCCAGGGTCGAACCAGGGTGTTTCTGACACCCTGGGACCATGCTGAACAGGTCCCCACCGCGGCGGCGCCGCGGGTCGGGCGGCGCGCCGCCGCCCGGTTGCCTTTCCGGTGGGATTCCGGCCATGGGTTTGGTCGGCCTGACCCCCCCAACACGCTGGCACGTGCGGTTTTGTGTTTTGGTTAGAATAAATAGGGTTGGAAGCACCCCCTTTTCATTTCACCCCTCTTTTCAAGCACCTCCATCCCATTTTCGATTTTTCTCAAAACCCATCCCTCCAAACCTTGCAATCTTTCATTTTCTTCCATAACCCACACACCATCCATCCTTCCACAATGTTTACAACATAACTTACCCCCTACCCTCTCCATTCTCTCTCATTTGAGCGCTTACATGCCTCATTTGAAGCTCTAAAATCGTGCAAGCTCTCAACCCATCCCATCTACTCATTTTCCTCCTTCAATCCCTGTCCGTTGGGGCCTTTACAATCATCTGTTGAGGCTCACATCTGTGGAGAACCAAACCTCCAGCCTTTTTTTTTTTCTTTCTTTCTCCATCACTTTTCATTCATTTTTCCATGGCTCTATCCGAGCTTAGTTCGGCCACCTTCACGGATGATTAATTATCCACACTATTGTTTGAAGTTTGCATGGGTTACCGCCTTTGGGTGTTACGTTTTCATGTGATGGGTGTAGTAGTTGGTAGAATGTTTTAGATGTTTGAGGACGTTTAGGGCCCGTTCGGCCAAATTGCATTAAGTGCGATTCGGTGGATGGAATTGTAAAAGTAATAATAAATATATGGGTAAGGTATGGTCCCTAGATTGAGTGTATCCCATGGTTTCCGATACTAGGTTTGAAATGTATGCAATAAACAGTATACCCTAGGTTGCTCCTCTTACACTTAGGAGTTCCGATTCCTGGGATTTGGAAATCCCATCTCACACTTTCCGACACCAGGCTCATTTTCCAAAGCCTATACCAATAATTTTGATCCCCACCCACCCTCCTACCAACCATGTCACTCCCAATCCCGAGGTAGGATTAGTAATGCGGTCACATTCAATACAACTTAAGACCACTTGCCAAATAGTGTTGAAGTGATAAAGTCCCTTGATATACATTAACCTACCGCACTCTGATAGCTTAAGCTTTTAGAGTAAATGGTTGTTTGACAAATATGGCCCATAGAGTTTGGACCTAGAGCAGTGCTTTGACAGACCTGACGATATAGGCAATCCAACCAGAACCCCCTCAGTTGGTTTGAGCATATGTGAAATGCTCAGGCGTAGTTAAATTCAACTACAGGCAACTCAATTCCAATTAGACAACTTTAACCCTAAGTAATAAAACCCTTCCTTGTATTAGGAATAAAGTGAAATCATCTAGCATAGAGGCATAGACTTTAAATCACAACTAGTGGATTACCGCTACGCATACGTTGAGCCTAGGCTGCTGACTAGACTAAGAAATATAAACGACTAACAATACTAAGATAATTGAGTGATGGACGTAGTTAGTTGGCTTGAATAGGTTGGAACGAGACCCCGTTCCTTTGTTGAATCCTCTCGATACCCATAGGTATCAATGCCATCGTACACATCGTCGATGAAAGGCAGACCAATGTATTTCCCATTTCATGTCAAGGATAGGTTATAAATTACACCTTGTTCCGACATACGGATCAGGGCATAACTCTTGAGCCTCGAGGGTGAAAATAAATTTTAAGGGGGGTAGAACATTATGAGCCCAATCTAGTTAGGTCACCTGATATGCCTCTTTGATCTGGGTGGCGCAGCGGAAACGCGGTGGACCCTACCCCACTGGCCCAGGATCGAAACGGTGCTCGTTGAATACGAACATTATAGAAGCCCTAGCCTGCCCTACTATGAGAAACCGTTTTAGGATGATCTAGTAAGATTTGATTTACCATTTCCTTGGACATAGATGATAACGAGGACTCTCTTAGACTACGACTAAAAGGGCAACCTTAGAATAAACAATTCGAGCCTTTCAATGATGGGCATTCCCTACTCTCAGAGAATGATCGGACTACGGAGTTACTGAAATATACGACTGCGAAGTTTTCGCGGCTTGACCCAATTCTCAATCCTGGGCGACTACTGATGGACTCTCTGCTGACGAGCGGACGACCAGGATCCACCAGGATTCGGAAGGGATACGATGAGCTTCCTACCTGGCCCGGTAGATGATCGATGTATCGGGATCGAGCCCACTATTACCGTCTCTCCGTGTTGGTCAAACAATGAAAACAGTTATCTTACTCTAAATTGTTGGGAATTGTCGTCGAGACTCCAAATAGGTAAAGAAATAAATTGTAGCAAACCATTAGGGTATGAGCAATGGATAAACAACTAAGTTTTAAGGGGGGTAGACTAAAATGAACCAGCTGGTATATACCCTACCACGCGTGGAAACTTAGGATCAATAAGTCTTAGGCGAATGAAATAATAGAAATCTTCCCTTATTACCCTTAGCCAATTTCGGGGACGAAATTTTGTTTTAAGGGGGGTAGATTGTAACATCCCGGATTTTTGCCAACCTGGGATTAGACGTTCTAGGGCAATGGGTCGATCCTAAGACCTTATCAACTTGTCAAAACTAAATCCCACAGTCTAAAATCGCTCCTGAACCCATTTCCTTCACAAATCCCACCCCTTTACTACCTTGTGCTTTCAATTTTTCAAAGCACTTTCGCCCTAGACACTATCTTAAACTAGCTAAGTAGTAAAACTTGGATCACTTTATATACAAACTACAAAGGCCTAAGTACCATCTCAACCAGAAAACAATTAGGATTAAATCCTTTAGAAATTTAACAAAGTTAACTAAGTGCAAACTCGATTAGCCATGAAATCCGTTGGGATCGCTTTAAATACGATCTGCAAGACCCAAAACTTGTAAAACATGTGACTCTAGGTTACCCTAAAGTTTAGAACCGAACTCATTTCCCGTCTGCTCTCGGGAATGAAACGAAACTTCGTATTAGGTTTAGATCGCACATCGGGAGTCCGATTAACACGAAGCTAAGGAACTAGGACCGCCCCACTGGGCTTGACAATCATCTCAAAAATCAGATGATTCCGATGTCCGACGGCCATTTATTTCGATCCGGAGCGAGGGTGTGTGAAAAACACTATTCCTTTTGAAAAGAAAATATCTGGAATAGTGATCTGGCACCTTTCGCTTGCGCATCAGTATTAAGCAACCTGACCGTCAGAATCAGACCAAATTACACCCTCGGATCAGGAAAAATTTCATACACATTTACATGTACTCAGAAATTCTGATCGTGGCCCACGGACCGTTGAACTGAAAGTGGTCCGCCACGTGCGATCTGGGAATCCGATCGAGCCGAAAACGTAATCCCACGTAGATCCGCAGAGGGTGAGCTTAAGTCTGACGTTTGGCTCAAAGAGGGCTACCAGAACACCCCTTTTGAGCTTGGAAAGTGACGGAATACCTATATTAGCAGTAACCTTTGAACAGGAGTCTATTTCGGTGAGTTTTGAGGCTATATAAGGACCTTAAACCCTCTCCCATTCCAGCCATACGAATTTGGATTTGAGAGAGGGAAAAGAGAGAGAAAGTGAGGGAGAAGTGGGAGAAACTCCCTGCCGTCGTTCCCTGCCACCACACGGGCTGCACCATCTCGTTCTCATCGCTTTTCCGGCGATTCCAGCCCCGTTTCTAGGTAAGAAACCCTAACCCTAACCTGTTTTGGGGTTTAGACTGTTGTAGGTTGTGAAATAGCTAACCTATTTCGTTCTCTAGGTTGCCAAACTGCCGAATACGGAAGCTTAGCAAACCTATCGTCTCCGTTACGATTCTACGACCAAAGGTGAGGACTTTAAGCGTATAAGTTACGTTTTTCAACGCTTTCAATGTCAGATAATGATAGATTCATGATCTGTATGCAAATGCACATGTACAAAGTGCTTTCCGTTTCCTGTTTCGATTAGCGATAAAGAATATGGATTTTCACATACTCTAGATATACGTATAAATACCGTATACGTATTTTTCTTGGGAAAATGTTTGACATGTTTATTTAATGTTTGATTATATCATGTGTGGATAAAATGTTAGTTTGGCGAAAAGAATCGCAAAAATACATGTTCATGTGTAAATGTCATGTATGTTGAAATTGCGTATTTAGAAATTCCGCATATGTGCGGATTTTGGAAATATAATTGTCATGATTATTTGTAGTATGATTATGGTATACATGGATAAAATACTCGTTTGGCTAAAGGATAACCCTAATACATGTTTTACTAACATACACCATGTATGTTGTAATAGTGTATTCTAAGTGTTTGTGGAAATGGCTGAATGAGTATAGAATTCTCATTTGTGCTCGCCATGACTAATTGTCATGGATTCATGATTGATGTATGGGCGATACCCCCTTTGACGAAAGGATTTGCCCTAAGTCACGCCACGGCCAAAATACACTATATATGCTAAAATGTGTGGCCCAAGTGTTTGTGGAAATGACTGAATGAATATGGAACTCGGATTCCTGCTTGCCATGACTATCCGTCGTGGGTGTACGCGTGTTATGATTGGGGCAACTCCCTAGTGAAAGGATTTGGCCTAATGCCTATGTGATCGACATATGTCGTGTATGTTGATGTATGTTTGTTTAAGTGTTTCTTGAAATGTCTGAATGAGTAGTAGTTAGCAAATTGTAAAGTATAAGGGTGTTGAGATATGATTCTCAACCTCTTTTAACTATGTGTATGATCTCCTTTGATAGTTGTGTGATTAGGAATTGAACATGTACAAACTCATGCTTGTGTTGTGATTCATAACATGCTCAACTGCTTTATGATTTTAACTATGTGATGCATATGTTTAATTTATATTTATGTTGTATGATCCGTCATGGGTGATGGGGGAGCGGAGCAACGAGTGCGTGCAACAGCCCTGGCAGCCCTAAACGGATAATACCAGACTGATTGTATGATTTGAATCCTGATCTATTACTGCTTTATATCTCTGTAATTGATTGTGTTTGGGGCTCTGATTATAGTCCAGGCAATCGGTAACGGGATTGAACTCGTGGCTGAGATTCATTTGCCACGTGGGATGTGTTCGACGAACTCGAGTCGTGCGTTGCCTGTCGGCAGTGGCTAGGCCACACGAAGTTGTTTTTGCACTTCATGTCGTGCAGCTCAACGGGCGATCGTGCTAGTCGAGCTCGTCAAGTAACCCGATCTGTCTTATGCATGTTCACCCTGTTTGGACGCTACTGCTTGAACCTAGGGTACCAAACTTACCAGTGAAACCCCTTTTAACCATGGTACCTCGATCCGCTAAGACGCATGAGCCGGGCATGGTGGTATGGGACACCGTGGTCGAGCTGTCGGCCTGGGCTGGGGCCATGTGCCTCCCCGTAGTGACCATTGCGCAACCAAACTCGAGAGCCGAATACGGTGGTATGGGACACTGTATTCGAGCTGTCGATACCTCGGCGAGAGCCGAGTACGGTGAGATCTGTGCTCGTGCTGACGGGCGACGAGTCCTCCGTAGTATCATCGAGTACACTCCAAGGGTCTGTGATTGGCCACGAGTCTTTCACAGCAACTAGAGTGTGAGTTGAGCCGAGTACGGTGAGACCTGTACTTGAGCTGACGGCTAGTGATTGAGCCGAGTACGGTGAGACCTGTACTCGAGCTGACGGCCAGCAATTGAGCCGCATACGGTGAGATCTGTATCCGCGCTGACGGGTGATGAGCCCTTTGCGATGCCTTCACTACGTTTCTCAAACCATAACATCGTATGAGAGTAACTAGGATTGACGACCCTAGAATGGATCATGTTTGGGAATGATACAAGGGAGGTACCTTAGTTTCCCAATACTGCTGTTTGAAATGGACTAATAAAAACTTGGTAATCATGAGCATCATCGCACCGCATGTGCTTTGTAGATGTGGCGCACTGAGGGAGTAAGCATTCGCGAACGTAAGATGATGTCGCTTGAGGGTGGTTTGGCAAGGGCATACAGCATCATGTCATTTCATTCTTGCATTTAATAAGAGTAGTTAGAATTGTTTGATTTGTACTGCTTTATCATTACTGCTTGATTGAATTGATAACATGTTAACCTATGCCTTACTGTTCCACTGAGTTGATCACTCACTCCCACGTTACGGGACGGTGTTCCGAACACCCACCAGATTTGTTGAGTTTCAGGTGATGGCGATGCTTGTGAAGCAGAGCCGGACTACTTCTGTGATGGTAGGAGGAGTTCTCCTATCTGTATCTCTCTGGCAGGTCAATGAAGACCTGATAAGGTATTGACGGGGCTATGGCACATGGGATAGAAGGCATTACACTTCCTCACATTTGGTAAATTTTAGAACTGCAATTGTATTTATTTAACCTGGTAATGTTATCACACTCTGGAGACTCATCATAAGTTATATATTTTATCTATCTATCACAGTCTTCCGCTTGCAAACTTAACTGTCTCTGGAGTATGATATGCTGCTTTGGCTTAATCTCACTCATGTTCAATGCACGAATACAGTCAACATTCAATCATCATTCATTTTGTTGCATAAGTGATGTTCTGGAACTCGGGAGTTGAGTTTATGCTCGACCCCCGATTTTCAGGGCGTTACACCGACGCCCCTGTGCGCAACTCGTCCCACCCCTGCCCGATGCCCCTGTCCATCCATCAGGTAAGAATTTCTTTTTGAATCTGTTGCTTTCTAATGTTGATTTTGATGGATTATAGAATCTATGTGTTGGGCCCACCATTTTGTATCCGGTGCCCCTGTCCGTCCGCAGATTTTCTTATGTTGGGCCCACCATTTTGTGTGTATGCTATCCAAGCTGGACGGCGGATGATTCTGAACAATGTATTTGAACTTTAACATACAATGGTTTTTTTCAGCCATTTTATTGCTCGTGTGCTCGTACTCGGAGTCGACTCGAAAACTCGGACTCGACTCTACTCGTTTATTACTCGTACTCGGCTCGTACTCGGGCGAGTAGAGTACGAGCAGGGGGTCCCTGCTCGTTGGCCGAGTAGAGTCGAGTACGAGCAGCCCTCGGGCGTTAAGAGCCGAGTACGAGTAGGGCGATACTCGACTCGACTCGACTCGTGTACAGCTCTAGGTGCGACCTGTTGGTGTGGCCCCACTTGACGTATGTAAGGCCTGTTGGTGCGGCCCGACTTGATGTACACGAGGCCCATTATGATGTGTATTAAGCCCTTATCGTGCGGCCCATTGTGACATGTATTAGGCCCATGACGCGTGGCCCATTTGATGTATTCGAGACCTAGATATGTGGCCCATTTGATGCATGCGAGACCCATGTTTAGGGCCCACCTATTGTGTATTTGAGGCCCATGGGTTGTGGCCCATTGTGATGTATTTGAGGCCCATGGGTGAGGCCCGATGTGATGTATGTGTGGCCATTACGTTGCGTATGAATCTCTTATGTGGCCCACTCCTTGGGAGCAATGTTGGTTAGATGTCCACATTGATGGGCAATGATGATTAGATGTCCTCATTGTGACCTTCCCTTAAGCCTTGTTAAGCCCATTCTTACCGATTCCGATTATCATGACCGATTGTCGATTCCGATTGACGAGACAGATTTGCCGATTCTGATTATCGATTGATTCCGATTGTCATGACCGATTGCCGATTCTGATTGACGTGACCGATTTGCCGATTCTGATTATCGATTGATTCCGATTGTCATGACCGATTGTCGATTCCGATTAACGTGACCGATTTACCGATTCTGATTATCGATTGATTTCGATTGTCATGACCGATTGCCGATTTCGATTGACGTGACCGATTTGCCAATTTTGATTATCGATCGATTCCGATTGTCATGACCGATTTTCGATTCCGATTGACGTGACCGATTTGCCGATTCCGATTATCGATTGATTCCGATTGTTATGACCGATTGCCAATTCCGATTGACATACCGATTTGCCGATTCTGATTATCGATTGATTCTGATTGTCATGACCGATTGCCGATTCTGATTGACGTAACCGATTTGTCGATTCTGATTATCGATTGATTCCTATTGTCATGACCGATTGCCGATTCTGATTATCGATTGATTCTGATTGTCGTGACCGATTACCGATTCCAATTGATGTGATCGATTTACCGATTTCGATTATCGATCGATTCCGATTGTCATGGCCGGTTACCGATTAGCGATCAAGGCCGATTATCATGACTGATTGTCGATTCCAGTTGACGTGATTGATTTGCTGATTCCGATTATCGATCGATTCCGATAATCGAGGCTGATTCTGATTGTCGAGGCCGATTCTGATTGTCGATATAGATTCTGATTATCAAGGCCGAGTATCGAGGCCAATTCTGATTTGTCGAGGCTGATTGTATAAGCCTATTCCGATTGTCGAGGCCGAGTGTCAAGGCCGATTTCGAGTGTCGATTCCGATAATCAAGGCCGATTCTGATTGTCGAGGCCGATTCCGATTGTTGATACAGATTCCGATTGTGAAGGCCGAGTATCAAGGCCGATTCTAATTTGTTGAGGCCGGTTGTATAGGCCTATTCTGATTGTTGAGGCCGAATGTCGATACCGATTCCGAGTGCCGATTTCGATTGCAGAGGCCGATTGTCGAGACCTATGTGATGTATGTGCGGCCCGTATTTGAGGTCCATTGTGACGTGTATTCAGCTCGTGTTTAAGGCCCAATGTGATGTATATGAGGCCTATGTGATGAGACCCATTGTGATGCAATTGAGGGCTAGACGATATAGCCCATTGTGATGTACGTTAGGCCCATGTGAAATGCCCATCGTGATGTGTATTAAACTCTTGAGTGAGGCTCATAGTGTTGTATATCAGGCCCTTTGTGAGGTCATGGGTCCACTATATTTTAGGATCTATATGGAAGAGGCCCGATGCGATGTATGTGTGGCCGTTAGTTGCGTATGAATCCCTTATGTGGGCCACCCCTTTGGCGCAATGATTGGTTAAATGTCCACATTGTCGAGGCTGATTGTCGAGGCCAATTGTTGATGTCGGTTATTGATACCGATTATGAGTATGTAACAGCACAACATCATAATACATGCCCATATGCATCATTTGCATGTTTGTTATGAGATGTGATTGACCATTACATATGCTATAGGGCGGGTTGTTCATGGGGCTCCCTGATAGGCAGAGTTGCCCCACATGAGCGCACGGTATGTGTAGGATTGATGCATGATTGGGCTGTGTGACTCATGCATCTTGCATTTGTATGACATGACCACCGTATGCCCTTGCGACATCAGGGCCGTAACCTCCACATTTATTTCGTGAATGGTCAGATGGGACACCAGAAATCTGTTCTACATGGGGTGCTATAGATATCCTTAGGTGAAAGTCCCAGAACCCTCTTGGTTCCAGAGGTTGCTCCAACGTTTAGACCGAGTGGATGCATGAGCGCATGAGGGTCGTATACCGTTAGGCCGCGTCTCTCACTGTGTCGTGGTCAGTTGGAAGAGGGTACAGCTTTACCTGCCCTAGTTGAGGGGGCAATGTTAGGCGAAGTTTGACCAGCTCGAGGAATGGGTCCGCTATCAACGAGTTGGGCCCGATATTGGCAGGCAGATAGTGAGGTCTCTTCCACCCCGCGCGATGGGGCGGCAATCTGGTTTCGAGTGTAATATACCCCGGTGATTTTCTAGAGAGGAACCGTACTGATATGTGGACTTATTGGGTAGGAATTGCATACTCATTCATTCACTCATTTACTATCCACTCGGGCTGGTGGTGCGCAACTAACTATTATGTACCTTTGCATGGTCAGGATTTCGGTTGGGCGTGCGACTAACCTGAGATCAGGAGTCTACTACATTGAGTCTGGCTATCCAAATTTAGGTATGGGACTGGTTTAGATAGAAGCCCCTTGTGATGGACCCCATAGCTTGCGATACTACGTACTATCATCCCGACTTCACTCCAGCTTGGTCATTTCATTCGCACCACATATTACATTGCATCCGCGGTACTTAGCATTGATATGGTTGTTAGCATTCATGTCTTGCATCGTATAGCCTTGGTACAGCTGATGACACTCATAAACTTATCAGTATATTTCCACTTATTTCGATATTTTATGATTTATGGCATTGTATTCTCGGCATTTAATATTTGGCTCTCTTTGACTCCTCATTTGCATAGCTGATTTGTATTGCGTACCCTGATATTATATGACTCATGGACTTGTCAGTACTTTCGTTTACTATAATTACTTTGATATTGCTTACTCGGCACTTATCTTGCGCACACACTTTCACCACCCACTAAGCTTTCTATAAGCTTATGCACGATAGATGCGTGCAGGTGGCGTTAGGTTGCAGCAGCATTAAGCTTGGAGCATGCAGCAGACTTATGGAGCTTTGATTTTTGACATATGTATTTTCCTTTCAACACTGTATTCAACTGTTTATAATAGTGGATATGTGATGATGATGATGTTGCCTTTATGATTTGGGTATACTTGTGGTTATGATTATTATGAGATAAATGTGCAAAAAGAAAAAAATCCTCCTTGTAGGATCCCGGGATCGGAATCTAGCATATATGAGCCGAGAATGGGGTACTACGGAGGCTGTCGGCACCGGATTCGGCAATCCGAAATTTTGTGAGCCCAGTTTCCGAGTTTGGAGCGTGACAGAAGTTGGTATCAGATCATAACTTGGGAATACCTGAAGATAACACCACATATCTGCTGATAGCTACCCTGCACTCTATGATTGTTGAGAATTTAGAATGATTAGATCCCCGAGTTCGAATAACTTAGAGGTTTTCTGATATAGCTCCCTACCATTGAGATTGTGAGGCTGCATAGTATTTTAGTTTCGATCATTCCTGAATCCAGGATCCGAGGTTCAGTGGGATCATCGTAGTGTTGATGAGGCATCTTGGGAACAAGAAGCTGAGATTCGTGGGTGTTATCTCCATCCCTTAGGTGTTTGATTATGTTGGTATGGAGTATTTTGATTATATCTATACTGATAGGTTTTCCCTCCATTGGTAAGCTTTGTATTGGTCGTAACACAATGTGTTCATGGAGCGACTATTTACGACATCCAATCCCGAGAAGTGATGTAACATGCATGACGATTTACTTACATCGATTATGTACTACGCCAACCAACCCACAAAATTACGTGCCAACCAAGAGGGCATCTACCTGTAACGCATTACATCCACGATAAATATTTGATTCACTAGTTGTGATACCTTTAACACATTACTTGCAGTTATAGATAATGTAAACTGAATCAAGATTCCTTAAAGGGTAAATAAATTATGCTAATAAATCAATTGAAAGGATAACTCTCAATAAAATGTAAACATGAAAAGGCAGGTAAGCTTAAAGGATAAAACCCTCACCTTTGGTTCATTAAATCGTTCATTACCAAAGTTATGTATTCATATGTAAATGTTCGTCTTAAATCATATGGTTTGAGTGATTAATGCTGAAATAGGGTTGAGTATATGAAGAGGTTAAATCTAGACTGCTACTTATTACAATTCAAACTAGAGAAGGTGAATATACTCGATTCCTTTTTCTCTCATTGTAGCTGGATGGCTGGCCAGGATCACTTCCAACTGAACCCAACTATTACTTGATTCAGCGGATTTAGACTTGCTATGAATCGCCCATGTTAACGAGGTGGAATTCTCCACTTTCAGGCAGCAACTTAGTGGATTTCAGCATCCAATCTTTTCTCCTTCTCCTCACCCTCTCTCGTTTCTTTCTTTTCCTACACTTCGCCTAGATTTTTCTTTGGGTAGTCTTTTATAAGGATCTCAGCCGATCTTAATGTGAGGAGAGATCACAACATGCGTATGGTGTAATTGCCCACGGTAAGGCTACGTTGCATTTGTATTTGTATGGGTGACGTATTGTTGGATGGTTAGGCCGAGAGCTATGGGAGTTTATTCTGATTTGTGGGGCCTACCTTAATGATGTATCTGATTCCCCAATAAAGGTTTCTCAAGATCACACGATTGATGTTAAATTAGAGAAGATGAAGCTTGTTTCAATGGCAAATTTCACTCTTGTCCATCTTTCTTCAAGGTGATCGTTGTGGATGTTCCAGATGGAAGCATTGAAGCTTATAAACATCAAGAATCGAAGGTTCGGATGTATTGGTTTGGTGCATTCAGCAAAAACCTACACGTCCTTGCAACCAAGTTCGCGAAACTCAGCAATCCCAAGTTTCGTGGGATTCTCCGGATTCCTTCGGAATTTTGAGTTGAATTCTGGAACATCCCTAGTGTGGAATGGACGGTTTAGATCTTGTTTGAGCTAATCCAATCCGTGTTACTGGAAGACTGAAACAGCGGTGAAGACCGCTTGAGATGAAGTCGGAATATGCCAATATGTCCTAGAGGGGGGTGAATAGGAATTTTAAAAGTTTTTACTGTTTATTCAAAATCCTATTACACTAATCCTTATAGATATGCAATTATCAGGATTACTCAAATGTAACTCTATTGGCTTCCAAGCCAAGTAGAGGATCCAATCACAAACTAAACAAGATATAACAATATGCAACTTGGTCTATGTTGGATATGACTGTGTATGTGTGTGGGATGTGATCAGATATATGAATATGAATGCACTAACATGAATCACACATATAGAAAAGCAATCACAAACACGGTCATTTTATAGTGGTTCGACGATAAGTCTACTCCACTCCCGGCTGCCGCACTCAACCCTTGAGTGTACCGGATTTCACTAAGGAGGTTTTCCAGGGTTCACCTCAAACCTAAGGTTTTAAATCAGGCTCACCTTCAACCTTTACAGAGGTTTTACGCGGTTCACCTCAAACCCAGAGTTTCGCTTGTTCACTCCTAACCAGATGTTTATGCTCTCCATAGAGTAAGGATCCACACAACGCACTCAAAATTTAAACCACATAGGTCAAGGACCTACATAAGGACCTAACAGTTTATGCCCTACACAAAAGCAAGGGTCCACCATGTGCACCCACTACGTACACTCCCACCGAAGGCCTCCTTGAGGACTTCAAAATGTGAGAACCACTTAAGACCAAGACCTAGGAAGGAATGATCACAAGTGTCCTCTGGACTCTGGATACTTACAAATAAGTTGATGAGTCCCGTTAAGCACAACGCCAAAGATCTTCTCCTCCTTATTGATGAAGAGTCTTCAGCTCCCTCGATCCGCAACACAAGATGATATACCAATGCTTGGCTTCGAGTTGGGTCAAGGGTGAGATGGAATCCTACTCTCTAAAGATTTTCCTATAAGGAAGATAGAGTGGTTCCTCTCTTATGCATTCAAGGCATCCCAGCATAATGATTTGCCATTAAGGTAGTAGCTGGAGGATCCTTGAATGTGGAACTTCATTCCCCAATCCACTCCATTTAATATCAATGGTAAAGGTGGATTGGAGGATGAACTCCCTAGAGAGAAAGGATTTAGGTATAAGATGCAAGTTGAAACACACAAAAGCTGTCTCTTTTCTCTCTTACAGCAACAAAGAACAAGTCCTCTATATATAGGCAAGAAGTTTCAACGGATATAAAAAGGTCACATTTATGACAGAGTTCGATATTATCGAGCAGGTTCGATATCATCGAGCGTATACTCTCGATAGCATCGATGGTCTGCTCGATGACTCGGACTCGATGTCATACGCTTTTGAAACTCCTTGCCAATAGATTGATGAATCGAAACAGTTGTCGATGTCATCGGATTTCGAACTTCGATTCCATCGATGACTGGGTCGATCCCTCGACACATGAAAAATGAGAGAGACTTGACTTTGAAAAATATTTCAGGTTTTCATGAATGATCGGGGAAACCGTCGAGGTCATCGGAATTTGAATGTCGATGATATCGAGATCAGAGTCGAGGCATCGATAATTCCAGCAGATTTATCTTTGAACTTGCTGGACAAATTATGGCTTAGTTCGATGCAATCGATCTGGTGTCGATATCATCGATATTTGAATATCGATTAAATCAAATGGGCCCCGATCATAGTTAAAAATATCCTGAAATAACTGCTGTTAGAAATGCGCGCCCACCATCGATATCATCGATGGACCTCCGATCTTATCGATATTTGATTTCAGATCATATCGGACGGTTATCGATATATCGAAGAATTTTGATATTTTCATTAAAAAACAGGGTGGCCGAAAATCTGCCTGTCGATCTTATCAAGCCACTCCCGATGGTCTCGAAATTTGAATATCGATGATATCGATATGCATATCGATACATTGATAATTCGTCCAGATATGTTATGAAGTTACTGGACATGTTTAGTGCTTTTATCGATGATATCGATAGATGTATCGATACATCGATAAATCCGTCTAGATAAATATTTAGTTGCTGGACACTTTTGGTCCTCTTTTCGATAATATAGTTAAGGTATTGAGGATATCGACAGAACAGGTCGATCATATCGAGGGTGCTTCGATAGAATCGACAAGGGGAGAAAAACTTAGAGATTTTCCTATTTCGCCAAAAAGTTTTCTCATCTTAAAAACTCTAATATGTCTATCTTGTTTTAAGGGTTTTATTCACCTGGTGTTTTGGGACATGGGATGTGAGTCTATGATTTACCTATTGTGAGCTTCCACACATCCGGTTGAGGCAGACGCTTGAATTGTTCTTCTTATTAAGCTCTGTAGCCAGTCTGACTCACCATTCACGTAACTTGACAAATCAGGGCATAGCAGATGCACTTTCAATCTCCCCCTTTGTCAATTACGTGACAAAATACCCAAAACACCCTAGAACACTTTTAGACACACCCTAAATTGTGTGTACATGTTTTTACACAATTTTACAATGTTTCTACCCATGTACACATTCTAGAAGTATCCGTTCCACCTTACTTCAAAACTCCCCCTTTCTTGCAGCTGCTCTCCCTAACACCTGCAACACATTTGATATACAATTTTCCACTCCGGGTGTTTTGAACTGTTCTCCCCTTTTTATCAGTCATTGGCAAAGGTATAGCAAGTGATATTGACTGAAGAATGAATTTCATGGGAGAACCATGCATACAAGATACAGATGAGTAATGATCAAAATATTATAAGAAGCCATCTGTGGTCAGAACAAGTATATGCATATCAGTTTAAGGAAAGCAGTGATAACAGTAAATCATTTAAGCATTAAACACATTATATGCATTCCATCAGACAAACTAAGGTAACTAGATGACCTTAAGGGTATGAATTATATTCAGTCATAACAGAACCAAAACTGCCCCAGACGGCAGTAAAGCCCAAACCAAAAAAAAAAAAAAAAAAATGTTTAGAAAACCACCAAAGATACTGCTCCACACAGCAGTTACAAAAAAACAAACCCATATATGGGCACCCAACAACAATCATCAACATTAGCCCATCTGTGGGCATATACACCCAAAAAAAAAAAAAAAAAAACGCATATCTTAGAGGGCTGTCATACACACCAGTGATAGCGAAGAACATCCAAAAAGATACTGATGTTCAATCGTGGAGATAACAGTGTAGTGTGTATGATAGCATGCATGACCCGGCCTTACGGAGCAGAGTGAGATGGCATCGTGTCATCCCTTCGGCATGTCAGCAAATCCACCAGCTATTGTACAGACTGCTGCACTTTCTGGACAACTTGCTCCAAAACTGTCAACTGCTCACATATAGAGTGAATATCTCTCTGGATTGCCCCGATTCTGTCCATTTTGAATTTCTTTGCATGTCCGGGTATTGACGTAGATGAGGCTGGATCGGGTTAAGATGATTCATCTCTTGTCCTCTCAGTTTCCTCCCAACGAGGATCACCAACACCTTCCTCTTCACATCCTTGAATCCCTTCTTCTTTGTACTCGTGGTATTCCAGGTCCATTTTTCGAATGTTCTTTGCATTAAAGACATGAACTGGAAGTACAGGATTAGTGGTAGGTGGAAAGCCAATTCTTTGACAGATCCTGTTTATAATCCACGGATATGGCAAATGCAGATCTCTGGAGGTATGTATTGCATTAACCAATTGATTGACAATTAGTGTTGGAAGGCAAACCTTTGCTCCATTTGCCACAGAGTATATAATCATGACCATAAGACTGGTGAGATCAGATCGATTAGTACTTCTTGGATACAAATTTGTAGCAAAGATCCCATGCATAACCCGAAAGCGGGTTCCATGTACCTAGATTTTAAGGCATTCCCCTGGTACCAGGGAATATCTCTATTGTTGCACAGATACTTAGTTACAATGGAACGAACCTCAGGAAGATCGAGATCTAGGTCGGGAAGTCCTTCTGGTTCCATCTGTACGTTGAGAGTGTCAGCTATTGTGGCAGGGGTGATGAACGCATCATCACCATCCAGAGAGACCATGAACGAAGGAGGATCAGATACCGGAGAGTGACACGCGGCAAGGAAATTGCGCGTTTGCTCGAGTTGACAAGGCCCTCCGAAATCTAGGATGGGCAGCCAACCAACTGCAGCAAATAGGGGTTCTAGATTATACGGGGCTAAGCAGGCCCTGTCCACTTTTCTCTCATGGATCAGCTTCCGACCGGTGTACCTTGCTAGACGTGAGGGCGGCCTAACCAGAGGAGGAGGAGGTGCTAGAGAATCAGTTTGAGACCCGCCTCGCGAAGTTTGTGATCTTTGACGCGTGGGAATCCCACTTTCTGGGGCCCTCGCTCTTTCTCTAGATGCGAGGACATTTTGTCGGGTAGTCCTTGAAGATTCCCCCTATCCGGATGTTATCCCTTTATCTTTTCCCATATAGACAAAACAAAAGTTTGGGAAACACAACAACCACTTGACAATATCGAAAATACCTAAAGGAGAAATTTACCTCTTGTAGTATAGAAAGGTATTACCCGATTTGGGATAGTCTGTTGTGACTCCAAGTAATTCAATTGAGTGTATCGAGCACAGAAGACGACCGGAAAAAAAAATAATCCCTTTTTCGCTCCGCAGACTTTTATCGGGTGCCATCTGTCGATAAGATCGATCATTGTTTCGATTATAACGAGAGATTTCTTATAGATACCATCGAGTCTGTCTTCGATGTCAATTTTCAATCCGTAATCCAAGGAGTCATCGATAATATCGACGCACAATCGATTACTCGAGAATGTCATATCGATGCTTATATTGACGATGAAGATTTTCAATTTTCAGCACACAACCAATCTACCAAGTATACTTTTAGAATTTCTATAAATCAGTAGTATACCTTTCAAAAATTATACCTTTCAAAAATTATGTACAATTTCTGTACACACCAAAATTACAAACATATGTATGTTCATATACAAAAATTTGAGGTCAAGAACCTCAGATGTACTACTTTAGGCTCAGCAAAAATTTGCATCACTTCAGCAAATATCCAAGTCAGATGCATGACTTGGACCTGTCCTTCCACACTTGGAATTTTCAGGGTATGTGAAGATTAGTCAAAAGACAATTTTGTTTTTCTTTTTCTACCATTTTGAAATAAACTTCTTTCTTCTGTCTTGCATCTTAGGTGGTGATAGATGAGTGTTTTCCCTGGATGGACTCTTAACATTCTGTGTTTCTCTGATCGGTTTGAATTTTCCAATGTGATTTTGTCAAGAGTTATGTGAAGTCCGTCTAGATGTTAGGCATTCAACCTCATAATGACCTGTATCACCACATAAATGACATACTGGAGAGATTCTTACATTGCTTCCTAAATCAGCCAATGATTTAGTATTTGGTGCTGCATTTTCTGTTTTCTTCTTAGTTTTCTCATACCCTAGGCCACTTTTGTCATTTCCAGGCCTTCCTATCCTTAACATCCTTTCAAGCTTTTCATCACTCTGAGAGAATTTATAGTTTATTTCAAAAAATTTTCTTAATTTTTCTAAGTCATAGCGGAGTGTGTGATTCTCATTCTTGAGATGCCTATTCTCATCTTCTAATAATTCAATTTGTTTGGTAAGCTTAGATGATTCAGTTTTTAGGGATAGGTTGATTCTTTCCAACTTGTCATTTTCTACATAATATTGTTGTAGATCAATGATTAGATGAGAATTGATCTCCAATGTTTTATCCAGATCTTTTTGTAGAAGTACCTTCTTGTTTTCTGAGATTCCAAGTTTCTTAAGAATGTTGATGATATGAGTATAGAGTTGATTGTAAGCATCTTGCAACGTATCTTTTTCTTCTTCTTCATTTTCAGTGTCAGATTCCTCATTGTCAGACGGAAATGATTCTGTGGCTTGCTGTTCTTTCTCGTTCTCAGATTCAGTGGGAATGATCGAAGCAGTGGAGACCATAAGAATTTTTAGTGATTTCTGATCTTCATTGCATTCTGAGTTACTAGATTCTGAATTTGACTCATCTGTATCATCCCACGTGGCGCCCATTGCCTTGCCCTTGGTTTTTCTGTTTGGGCATTCAGTAGATAGATGTCCATACTCTCGACAAGCGTAGCATTGTGGTTCTTTGGTCTTTTGCCAAATTTGTCTGCAGAAAGTTTGTTATCCACCTTTCTACCTCTAGAGGGACGGCCGCGATTCTTTTGAAAGAATCTTCTGAATCTTTGTGCCAGCAAAGCCACTTCCTCATCATCATCCTCTCTTTCACTTTCACTATTCTCAAGAGTTGTTTTCTTTGAAGCTTTTAGTATAGTGTTTTTAGATTTTTGGGATTGAGTGAAGTGTAGTTCAAAAGTTTGTAGGGAACCTACTTGTTCTTCTACTTTCATCTCGTCTATGTTCCTACACTCCTCAATTGTTGTCACCTTGGGATTAAACCGTTCCGATAGGGATCTTAGAATTTTCTTACAAATTTTTGATACCGGAACTTTCTCTCCCAATCCACCCATGGAGTTACAAATGATATTTAGCTTTGTAAAGAACTCCATAAATGACTCATGCTCTTCCATTCTGAGACTTTCGAACTGTGAGGTCAATAGTTGAAGTTTAGACCTTTTCACAGTACTTATGCCTTCATGGGTTGTTTCCAGTAAATCCCATGCTTCTTTTGATGTCCCACATATACTTATCTGATTGAATATATCCTGGGACACGACACAGTTGATAGCATTCATAGCCTTGGCTTCAGATGTTTGCTTTACTTTGTCAAATGCTGTCCACTTTTCTTTGGGTTTGGGCTTTGTAATTGTTGTGCCACTATCAAGTACAATTTGTTCAGTAGGTGGCACATATCCATTTTCAACTATGTCCCAAACGTCATGATCCAAATATCTCAGAAAGTAGTGCATCCTAGCCTTCCAGTATGCATAATTTGAACCGTTAAACACTGGATGTCTAGTGACTGATGAGCCCTCTCCTTTGGCCATATTCCCAACTTTAGTCAAGATCACTCTCTAGGCGGTGAAACCCTTAAATAGAGACCCGGTTTTGATACCAATTGAAACAGTGGTGAAGACCGCTTGAGATGAAGTCGGAATATGCCCATATGTCCTAGAGGGGGGTGAATAGGAATTTTAAAAGTTTTTACTGTTTATTCAAAATCCTATTACACTAATCCTTATAGATATGCAATTATCAGGATTACTCAAATGTAACTCTATTGGCTTCTAAGCCAAGTAAAGGATCCAATCACAAACTAATCAAGATATAACAATATGCAACTTAGTCTATGTTGGATATGACTGTGTATGTGTGTGGGATGTGATCAGATATATGAATATGAATGCATTGACATGAATCACACATATAGAAAAGCAATCACAGACACAGTCATTTTATAGTGGTTCGACGATAAGTCTACTCCACTCCCGGCTGCCGCACTCAACTCTTGAGTGTACCGGATTTCACTAAGGAGGTTTCCCAAGGTTCACCTCAAACCTAAGGTTTTAAATCAAGTTCACCTTCAACCTTTACATAGATTTTACGCAGTTCACCTCAAACTCAGAGTTTTGCAGGTTCACTCCTAACCAGATGTTTATGCTCTCCATAGAGCAAGGGTCCACACAACGCACTTGGATTTTAGACCACACGGGTCAAGGACCTACACAAGGAGCTAACAGTTTATTCCCTACACAAGAGTAAGGGTCCACCCTGTTCACCCACTACGTACACTCTTGCTGGAGGCCTCCTTGAGGACTTCAAAGGGTGAGAACCACTTAAGACCAAGACCTAGGAAGGAATGATCACAAGTGTCCTCTGGACTCTGGATACTTACAGATAAGTTAATGAGTCTCGTTAAGCACAATGCCAAAGATCTTCTCCTCCTTGTTGACGAAGAGTCTTCAACTCCCTTGATCCGTAACACAAGATGATATACCAATGCTTGGCTTCGGGTTGGGTCAAGGGTGAGATGGAATCCTACTCTCTAAAGATTTTCCTATAAGGAAGATAGAGTGGTTCCTCTCTTATGCATTCAAGGCATCCCAGCATAATGATTTGCCATTAAGGTAGTAGTTGGAGGATCCTTGAATGCGGAACTTCATTCTCCAATCCACTCCATTTAATATCAATAGTAAGGGTGGATTGGAGGATGAACTCCCTAGAGAGAAAGGCTTTAGGTATAAGATGCAAGTTGAAACACACAAAAGCTCTCTCTTTTCTCTCTTACAACAACAAAGAACAAGTCCTCTATATATAGGCAAGAAGTTCCAACGGATATAAAATGGTCACATTTATGACAGAGTTCGATATCATCGAGCAGGTTCGATATCATCGAGCGTATACTCTCGATAGCATCGATGGTCTGCTCGATGAGTCAGACTCGATGTCATACGCTTTTGAAACTCCTTGCCAATAGGTCGATGAATCGAAACAGTTGTCGATGTCATCGGATTTCGAACTTCGATTCCATCGATGACTGGGTCGATCCCTCGACACATGAAAAATGAGTGAGACTTGACTTTGAAAAATATTTCAAGTTTTCATGAATGATCGGGGGAACTGTCGAGGTCATCGGAATTTGAATGTCGATGATATCGAGATCAGAGTCGAGGCATCGATAATTCCAGCAGATTTATCTTTGAACTTGCTGGACAGATTTTGGCTTAGTTCGATGCAATCGATCTAGTGTCGATATCATCGATATTTGAATATTGATTAAATCGAAGGGCTCCCGATCATAGTTAAAAACATCCTGAAATAACTACTGTAAGAAATGCGCGACCTCCGATCTTATCGATATTTGATTTCAGATCATATCGGACGGTCATCGATATATCGAAGAATTTTGAGATTTTCATTAAAAAATAGGGGCACCGAAATTTGCCTATCGATCTTATCGAGCCACTCCCAATGGTCTCGAGATTTGAATATCGATGATATCGATATGCGTATCGATACATCAATAATTCGTCCAGATATGTTATGAAGTTAATGGACATGTTTAGTGCTTTTATCGATGATATCGATAGGTGTATCGATACATCGATAAATCCGTCCAGATGAATATTTAGTTGCTGGACAATTTTGGTCCTCTTTTCGATAATATAGTTAAGGTATCGAGGACATCGACAGAACAGGTCGATCATATCGAGGGTGCTTCAATAGAATCGACAAGGCGAGAAAAACTTAGAGATTTTCCTATTTCACCAAAAAGTTTTCTCACCTTAAAAACCCTAATATGTCTATCTTGTTTTAAGGATTTTATTCACCTGGTGTTTTGGGACATGGGATGTGAGGCTATGATTTACCTATTGTGAGCTTCCACACATCCGATTGAGGCAGACGCTTGAATTGTTCTTCCTATCGAGCTCTGTAGTTAGTTTGACTCACCATTCACGTAACTTGACAAACCAAGGCACTAGCAGGTGCACTTTCAAAGACGTTTTCAAAGGGTTTTAATCAGATTCAAGATGTATATGTTGGACGGTTACTATTTTGATTGGTGGGAGATCCACTCATGCTTCTCCACTCCTAGATTGAAGGGATGTTACTAAGTTTGGGATCGGAAGGTAAATAGAAAGCGGAAGAAAAACGGAAAGTGGAACTTCCCGGTTCGAATGCATGACCGGTTCATCATGGGGTTAGACGCTGCAACACTCTGATCTTACGAGGTCCACTTTTGTTGATCTCTCGTAAGATCACTCCATTCATAATCTTGGTCGGATCATGTAGACCAACATGTTCAAGTATGGCGATGATTCGAGATTTTGGTGGGTCACACTGATCTTTATGATAGAAAATCTTTCGGAACTAAAGAGGTGGAGAAGTACGTAAGGTAACTTGGTACGAATCCGATTGTTTGTAGGGATAGCGTGGGGTCCACTATGATGACATTTAAGAAGATCCACACTCTTCATTGACTTCGGCATGCCGTGTTAGCCCATGGGCCCAAATATGAAGTAGATCCGAGCCTTTCATATGCCTATCTTGGAATTCTCGTAGCGGGCGTTGAAACGAACTTATTCTCAATTAGCAGTCCATGCTTAATGATCGGGGACCAATCTTGGAGGAAATGTGTAGTTAATATAGGCAAATAATTGGACAAAATTTGGTGGTTAATCGATGGTGAAAAAAGCCTGGATCTAAAATATCACCTTTTGTGTCAAAAGGAAGGAACTGGCTTCAGTGTTCAACGATGTAGGATCATCGGGGTCCAAATTTTGTATGATGTCGTAGTCATGTGAGGCCAAAGTGTGGTCCAAGTTTGAGTTTTAATGGACAGCAGGAAGTGGCTAGATCTGAAGATCTAGATTTATAAGGAGTTAGTAAGCCTCGAAAAGATAACTTCGCCGTTAAGGAAAAACCTACCAAAGTGGGGTCCTCATAATTCACACTTAGTCCATATGATGGGCAATCCAAGTCGTTCATATAAAGGGAAATATCCAACTACAACTACCCCCGAGGTTTCTTCACTCGATGGACACCAAAATCAATGGTTAAGTGGTTAATCTGTCAATCGAGTAACTTTAACAATGATCTAAGGGTTGAAATTTGACTTGTATAGTTAATTTATGATACATATGCATGGTATAAATTTTCATATTAAACGAATAGTGGGAACCATATGATCTAGAATCAGGGGTCTAGGTTAGTGGCATTTTTGTAATTATTGCTGATCTAAGAGTTTTGTAAAATCTAATGGTTCTATATGGTTATATGCACCTTTCCAAACAATTCTTACACAATAACTTACATCTAAATCATTGTGGATAAGGAGTTATTCACTAATATTCATTTAAGGGAAGGTACACACGTCAAAGCACATGATGGATGGTCTTGTTTCAAAATCAACGGTCAGATTGCTAGATATATGAATGGAGATCATTCCCAACAGTTAAATTCGTGTCAGGGAATAGATGTAAGGTTAGGATAGTTAGATTTATATTGTATACATGTACATATTATATTACTTTCCATGGTAACACTTAAGAACTTTCAATACTAGGTATTGAAATGTTCGAGGCGTTACAACTGATCCCAAGTGGGCGACCATTTCTTACCCAAGGCTTGATCCCTGCGTCCTATCGGCAACACTACCTTTTAAACCTTATCCTCTTCTCCGAAGGATTTTTCTTTCACCCACTTATTATACACTCGGGCGGCAGCAGCCTTGTTGGTGATTATAGAATTTAAGGCCTTCATCCGAGTTTCGTCTAACCTTTCGAGCTCGACCACCATGGCCTTTGTAAACTCGAGAGGGGTTAACTCAGCTTGATGGGCGATCATTAATGATGGCACAATGATTTCCAAAGGCACTACTACTTTGTGTCCGTATGTTATTGCAAACGGACTCATCTTTGTACTAGTACGAGGTTAATTCATATGTGCCCAAACTGCCTCGCACAGTTTTGTATGACACTCTCAGGAATTTTCTTCAATCATTTTGCTCAATATGTTCTTTTATTACTTTGTTGCTAACCTCAGCCTAGCCATTTTCTTATGTATAGTATGGTGTCAAACGCTGTAACACCCTGGATTTTTGCCAACCTGGAATTAGATGTCCTTAGGCAATGGGTCAATCCTAACATCTGATTAACTTCTCAAACACTAAATTCAAAGGTCTTAAATCCCTTCTTCAAACCATTCTCTTGAAAACCTCACCTTTCCTTCACAAATCTCACCTTTCACTATCTTATCCTCAAACTCGTCTAAGTGCTTTCATTTTAGACACAAATCTTAAAGTCTAGGTAATGTTGATCATTCCGTACAAAGACCCGAGTCCCACCTCGAGTAGGTGTCACTCAGAATTAAATCCTTTGGAAATTGGACGAGGATTGACTAGTGTTAAACTAGAGTTCATACGAAATCCGCACTAATCACTTTAAATACGATCTGCAAGACCCAAAACTTGTAAAATCATTGACGCTAGGTTACCCTAAAAGCTAGGATCAATCTCATTACCCGGCTGCTCTCCGGAGCATTACGAAACTCGGTTTCATATCTGGACCGCACATCGAAAGTCCGATTAATGCAAAGTTAAACAGTTAGGACCGCCTTGCTGGGCTTGACAACCATCTTGGAAATCAAATCCAGATAGTGTCCTGGGACTATTCGCTTAAGCCCGAAGTAAAGAGTGTGAGAAATGTGAAATTAATTAAAAATAAAATATAAATTTAAGTAATCCGGCACGTGTCGCTTGCGGATCAGTTATAAGGATTCCGACCATCAGAATCAGGCCAGAATACACTCTCAGATCAGGAGAAATTTCATACACATGGCAAGGTATTTAAAATCCCCGATCGAGTTTCAGTGACCGTTGAACTGAAACTGGTCCGCCACGCGTGATCGCCGACCGAAACGAAAACTTAACTAAATCTAGATCCAGTGTTAGTGGCATAAGTCCGACCTTGGCTCAAGGGGGGCTTCTAGAAGTGCTCCGTTGAGACGGAACAAACTCGTTTTGGACATAACCTAAGTATACCTTGACTTGAAGTCTATTTGGTGAGTTATGGACCTATATAAGGACCTTAAACCCTCACTCTCTCATTCCATACGAATTGAAAGAAACCTAGGAGAGAGAGAGAGAAAAGAGAGAGAAAGTGTGAGAGATGTGGGAGGATCTCCCTGATGCTCTTACCCTGCCACTATACAAGCTAGTCACTTCGTTCTAATCGCTTTCCCCAATTCCGACTTCGTTTTCTAGGTAAGAAACCCTAACCCTAATCTGTTTGGGGGTTTTGATAGTTGTAAGCTATGAAATAATTAACCTAAGGCATGTTATAGGTTGCCACATCACCGTAAACAGAAGCCTAGCAAATCTATCGAGTTCGTTACGATTCTACGACAAAAGGTGCGGACTTTAGACGTATAGGTTATAGTTTCAATGCTTTCAATGTCAGATAATGATAGATTCATGATCTGTATGTCATTGCACATGTACAAAGTGCTATCCGTTTCGTTTTTCGATATTATACGTTAACTATGTTGAATATACTGTATTCTTCGTATTTGTAGAAAGTACCGTATACGTATAAATTTTGAAAATGTGTTTGTCATGAATCATTATTTAATGTATGAACATATTATATATATGTATAATACTTACTGGCGAAAGGGGTCGCCCTAATACATGTTTTTGCTAATTTACAACTATGTATGTCAAAATAGTGTATTCTAAGTGTTTGTGAAAATGCTTGTAAGAGTAAGTGCTTAGATAATCATGCTTTAGTGGGTGATGGGATCTCATTACAACTTAGACCTTAGAATAATGATTCCTCCATGTTGGTTGTTTAATTTAATCGCTTACTATGAAATATATGTGTTTGTATTTCTTGTTTATATTATGCTTTGTAAATGCTTTATGACATGTTTGTTAACATGCTTGAATTGGTTTTGTTATTAGTGCTTCTAGAGGATTGATTGTGATTGGGGCTATGATTATAGTCCAGAAAAATCGGTAACAGACTTGAGTACGTGGTTGAGATCCATTCGCCACGTAGGATGTGTTTGACGAACCGCGAGTGTACTTCAGTTGGCGACAGTGGTTAGGCGACGCGAAGTGTTTATGCACTTCATGTCGTTCAGTTGGTTGTGCGCTCGTGCTAGTCAGGCTCATCAAGTAACCCGATCTGTCTTCTGTATGTTCATCATGTTTGGACGCCTCTGTTTGAACCTGAGGTACTAACCTTACTAGTGGAATCCCGTTAACCGTGGTACCTCGATCCGCTAAGACTCATGAGCCGGGCATGGTGGTATGGGACATCGTGGTCGAGCTGTCGGCCTACGTTAGGGCCACGTGCCTCCCCGTAGTGACCAGTGAGCAATCCAGACTCGTGAGCCGAATACGGTGGTATGAAACATTGTATTCGAGCCGTCGGCCTACACTGATTGGTGACGAGCCCTTTGTAGTGACCTCGATCATACTCTGAAGCCGCAGAGAGGTGACAAGCCTTCCTGTAGTAATAGAGTATGAACTAGGCCTGTATCAATTTAGTGATGAACCGTTAAAAAGGTGATGGCGGAGTGGTGTAACGATTGCGTGTAACAGCCCTGGCAGCCTTTGTAGCGCCTAGAACCGCATCATCGTATGAGAGTATCTAAGACTGACGACCCTAGAATGGATCATTGTTTGGGAATGATATAAGGAAGGTACCTTAGTTTCCCAATACTATGTTTGAAATGGACTAATAACAACTCGGTAATCATGTCATCATCGCATTGCATGTGCCTGGAAGATGTGGAGCACTGAGGGTGCCAGCATGCCGCGGACGTAAGATGGTGCCTCACGAGGGAGTAGTTAGTGAGGGCATGCATCATAATCGCATCTCATCCTTACATTAATTACAGTACTTAGGAATGTTGATTGTACTACTTTATCATTACTGCTTGACTATTTTGATAACATGTTAACCTATGCTTTATTGTTCCACTGAGTTAGCTACTCACTCCTACGTTACGGGACAGTGTGGTACACACCAACCAGACCCTGTTGTAGCTGCAGGTGATGGCGATGCTTATGAGGCGGAGCCGGACTTTTGTGACGACGAGGATGCCTTCTTGTATATGTCATATTCTGGTGGCTTCATGAGAGCCGCGTCTTGATCGACAGGGTTACAGGGATGTTGACTAGATGACACTATACCTTTGGTATATTTTGAAATTGTACTTGTAATTTAGTTAACCTGGTAACATTATCACACTCTGGAGACTCACCACAGTTTATATAGTTTATATATCTAACACAGTCTTTCGCTTGCTATCTCACTTGTCTCTGGAGTATGATATGTTGTTGGCTTAATCTCACTCATGTTCAATGCACTAATACAAATAACATTCAATCATCATTCATTATGTTGCATAAGTGATGCGTTGGAACTCGGGAGTTGAGTTTATGCTCGATCCCCGATTTTCAGGGCGTTACAAATGCATAATCCTAATTTTGTATTGGTTAGCCATGCTTTAACCTCTTTCGCTGAGAATGCTGGCCCGATCCATGGTAATTATCAGGAATTCCAAACCTGTGGATAATATAGGTCTCAATGAAATCAATAATCTCCCTGTGGCTAACTCCTTTCATAGGTATTGCCTCCACCCATTTGGTGAAATGATCAGTGGCCACAATGATGAAGAGTTCACGTGCGACGAGGGTAGATAGATTTGACCTATCAAATCGATTGCCCATTCCCGAAAAGGCCATGGCTTCATAATCGGGTGAATCTTGGCCACGGGCACGTGCTGTATCGGCCCATTTTTCTGACATCCTTCATATCCTTTGGCATATCAAATGCAATCGGATATTATTGTCTGTAACATCCCGAATTTTTGCCAACCTGGAATTAGACGTCCTTAGGCAATGGGTCGCTCCTAACACCTTATTAACTTGTCAGAACCCAATCCTATAATCTAAAATCGCTTGTTAACCCTTTTCCTTCACAAATCCCACCCTTTAACACCTTGTTCGCTCAATTTTGCTAAGTACTTTCACCCTAGACACTACCTTAAACTAGCTAAGTATTATAACTTGGATTACTTTATATACAAACTACAAAGGCCCAGGTACCACCTCAGACAGAAATCATACAGGACTAAATCCTTTAGAAATTAGGCGAGAATTAGCTAGTGCTAAACTAGAGTGCCTGTGAAATTAGCACCAATCACTTTAAATACGATCTGCAAGACCCAAAACTTGTAGAATCATTGACGCTAGGTTACCCTAAAATCGAAGATCAATCTCATTACCGTCTGCTCTCGGGAGCATCACGAAACTCCGTATCAGATCTGGACCACACATCGGAAGTCCGATTAACACGAAGTTAAGGAATTAGGACCGTCTTGCTGGGCTTGACAACCATTTCGGAAATCAACTCCAGATAGTGTCCCGAGCTATTCGCTTGAGCTCGGAGCGGGGAGTGTGAGAAATGTGAAATTAATTCTAAATTAAATTCAAAATAAATAAATCTGGCACCTGTCACTTGTGGATCAGTATTAGGCAACCAGACCGTCAGAATCAGGTCAAATAACACCCTCGGATCAGGGATATTTCCCCAAACATATCCATGTACTCGGAATCTCCGATCGAGATCCACTGACCGTTGAATTGAAACTGGTCCGTCACGCGTGATCTAGGAATCCGACTGAAATGAAAACTTAACTCCACCTAGATCCAAGATTGTGAGCTTAAGTTCGACCTTTGGCTCAAGGAGGCCCGCCAGAAGTCCTTCGTTGAACTGAAACAGGTCCGTTGGTTATAACCTAAGTATACCTTGACCTGGAGTCTATTTTGGAGTGTTGTTAGGCTATATAAGGACCTTAGAAACCCTCTCTCATTTCGGCCATACGAATTTGAGAAAAGCTTAGGAGAGAGAGAGAGAGGAAAGTGAGATAGTAGTGGAAGAATCTCCCTACCATGCTTCCTTGCCGCTACACGAGTTTAACCGCTCCATTCTAATCGCTTTCCCGGTGATTCCGACGTCATTTCTAGGTAAGAAACCCTAACCCTAACCTGTTTTGGGGTTTTGATAGTTGTAGGTTATGAACTAGCTAACCTATTTCATTCTATAGATTACCAAACTGCCGAATATGAAAGCTTAGCAAACCTATCGACTTTGTTATGATTCTACGACAAAAGGTACGGACTTTAGGTGTATAGGTTATGGTTTTCAACGCTTTCAATGTCAGATAATGATAGATTCATGATCTGCATACAATTGTACATGTACAAAGTGCTGTTGTTTTCCGTTTCGATTAAAGATGAAGAATATGGAATTTTACATACTCTAGGTATTTGTAGAAAGTACCGTATACGTATAAATTTTGGAAATGTGTTTGTATTTGGATATTATATATGGATAAAATACTTATTTGGTAAAAGGGTTCGCCCTAATACATGTTTTGCTAATATACACTATGTATGTTAAAGAGTGTATTCTAAGTGTTTGTGAAAATGACTGAATGAGTATAAAATTCTCATTCGTGCTTGCCATGACTAATTGTCATGGATATATGATTGTTGTACTGGCGATACCCCTTTGATGAAAGAATTTGCCCTAAATCACGCCACTGCCAATATACACTATATATGCTAAAATGTGTAGCCCAAGTATTTGTGGAAATGACTAAAAGAACATGGAACTTGGATTCCTGCTTGCCATGACTATCCGTCGTGGGTGCGTGTGGTTATAATTGGGGCAACTCCCTAGTGAAAGGATTTGGCCTTATACATATGTGATCAACATACGTCATGTAGTTGATGTGTAGTTAAAGTGTTTGTTGAAATGTCTGAATGAGTAGTAGTTAGTAAATGTAATGTATGAGGGTGTTGAGATAGGATTCTCAGTTACCTTAGAGATGTATATGATTTCCTCCATGTTGCTTGTTTAATTTAACCGCTTACTTATGAAATATAGGTGTTTGTATTTCCTGTTATATTGTGTTTTATTACATGTCTTATGACATGCTTGTCAACATTTTTTAAATTACTTTGTTTATTCTGCTTTACTCTACATGCTTCTGGCATGGATTGATTGTGTTGGGGCTATGATTATAGTTCAGACAACGGTAACGAAATTGAATTCGTGGCTGAGATTCATTTGCCACGTGAGA